>JARHVA010002001.1:1182500-1227500 GCA_037957365.1 Torreya grandis
AAATTTGTCAATCATAAATTTTTTTAAAAGTGTCAATTGTAGAGTCAATTTTTTTTGGGTCTATTATCAAATTTTTAAAAATAAAAATAATTGCCTCACAGATGCATTTTCTCTTGTATGTGACATCTTAATTATGGAGGGGATTTCTCCTCAACAAAATCATGCATCTGAGCTACATCAACATATCAACTGAATGAAAATCTTCATCAAATAAAGGATAGAGGAAACAAAGGCTAAAAGTTCCAAAGCCTTTCATCAGTCACCAACAATGAGGCCTAGATGTTTTGGTGACATTTTATCTAGTTTTCTTTTTTCCATTGTGTTTGAATAAGAACAAAAGAGCATTCTAGTTCACATGTGTGGTGTGGTTTTTCTCTTTCTTAGTATGATATACTTTGTGTCAAATCAGCTAATGTCAAGGAAAATTCTTCAGTGGTAGTGGAAACCATCAATATTATTTTTGTTTGGGTGGGAAAAAACATTAACATACGTTGCATAAGATGACAATGAGGATTTGTTCCTCATGATATTTTCATTTTTTTATTTCTATCAATTTTTCATTCATCTACTTATTTGGAACACCTCTAATATTTGGAGAAAAGGGAGAATGTATATATAATGGAATGTAGCTAACATTTGTATAAGAGGGTAACTAATTACAAAAGTCCTTTAACTACAGAGATACTCTGATTGCCTTATTTATGGAGATGATCAGTTAGTGACATATTTTTTGTTATCACATAGAGTAAATGCAAGATGTGTTACTTTGTATAGTAGTGGTCATGTAAATCAAGATCTAGATAAAAAGATTCAGACAATAGTATGTAGACCTAAAATTATGTGTTGACATATAATTTATTAGGGCCAATTCTTGAAGATGTATATTCTCACCATGCTCACATTAAGGGGGCGTATATAGGATTAATGATGTTCACAATGGGTTGAATGTTAAGATTTAGTATGAAACATTATTAATTTAACATTATTATTGATATAAAGTTAATAGATTTGTTATTAATTTTATATTTGGTTGTTGTAATATTGTTGGGAGTTACAATAATATTATTAATATAGGTTATTCATGAGATTGCATAATCATAGGGATATTATGAGTTAATTGTAGAGATATTAATATATGCCTCTATAGGAAATATGTTTCCTATATATATATATGTAATATGCCTAAATGATTAATCAAAGTGAGAATATTAACTATTGTGTTTATGAGTTTTTAATATTATTCTTGTGTTCTTTGTGTTCAACTATAAGAGGTTAACTGTGGTCAAAACTAAACTAAAATAAATAATATATTGAAACAAATTTTTTTTGGTCCTTCAAATGAGTCCATTATTTTCAGGAATTTTAAGTCTTTTAATAATCTATGACATATTGTATAGGTCCATGAAATAAATCTAATGTCATTGAATAAAAATAATTATGTATCAAACACACCGAATACATTTACATATAGTAAAAATTTCATAAATAAACCAAGTTATAAGGTAAATACTCTTGAGCCTAAAAATAAAACAACCACGATAGTTAAATAGTTTCATAGAAACCTAATCAGCTTGTCTTATCCAATATAGTAGGAAGATAATCTACACATTTATGCGAGTCTACAACTTTATTACTCCCATGGTTATTAAAGTGTTAGTATATATATATATATATATATATATATATATATATATATATATATATATCTCCCTCATCCTATGATGGTTGATATGAGTCAACATTTACCCAACAGATATGATGTGAATGCTTATTGTGATTATCATCAGGGACATAGACATCTATAAGAAGATGTTATACCTTGAAGCACAACATCCAAGATCTTATCAATTACCAAAAACTTATATTTGAGAATCCTCCAAAGGAATCATTCCCATAACCTATTAAACACCATAAATAGATAATATTTAAAAATCCTTTGTAATACCATTCTAAAAAATAATTTGAAGTCTAAATGGCATATATTGTACATCCCCCTACCTCACATTATGAACACCCACTCGATGGGATTATTGATACTTACACATAAGAAATACCTGCTATGGTTAAGAAACCTGTTATTTCCTTTGATGATTGTGAAATTAAATATGATGACTCTGATGTTCATTCTTTATTCATTTAAGCATATCTTTATAAACACCCCATATTCAATGTTATGAATGATAATGGTGCAAGATAAAATTATTACACCATAACATTAACTACATACATAGATTATACTCATCAAGATTTACAACCCTCTAATAGATTAATTAAAGCATTCAATGTGACCTCCAAAAATGTTCCTCATGAGATTGACTCACCTTTACAACTCAGTCGTACGCATGTTGTTACTACATTTTTACTTATCCATTCCACAATCATATTTGATATGATATTAGGAAGACATTAAATACACACTCATTGAGTAGTACATGTTATAGTGCATTGATGTGTTAAATACATTCATGCCAATCAAGTAATTATAGTTTAGAATCTCATATGCACATCATATCGAACAAAATAAACTCATATACCTAGACAAATATATATTTAGCCTATTAAGGCTAATTTACCATAAAAAGGTAAGAAATATGCAATCCTCTTTATTACATCAAAGACACATAATGGATTCCATGAAATATCCATCTTCTACTACACACCATATTTATCTATATAGAGCACCTCTAAATAGTTGATCACTCAATGATGGGTTCCAATAATCTCTACCATTGTTACTCCTCTTATTGTTTTATGAACATAGAGTCCTATTTTATATACATAGAGCACCATTGATATCATAGTGAAATATTGTTTATTATGGTTAAAGGGCTTCTTTTTTAAGTAGGGACCTGATATTCTAGAAGAGAATCTACAAATAAATCTAAGGCCCCACCAGCCAAATATAATGATAATCTCGAAAACAAAAGGATACAAAGACATCCAAACAATAGCAAAAGAGAAGAAAGAAAAATGGCCTCAAATTCCATGATTTAAAACATAAGATGATGCCCAAAACAACAAAAAGGAGAAAAAGTAATAGTGTAGGAATCTCCCATGAGATTCTCTTTATTGGATCCAAGAGACATAGTCAAGGGTTTTAAACCTTTCTTACCTTTTCCTTTTTTTTTATGGCTAACTATTTTCCATTCTCCTTCCTAATAGTGACATATATTAAACCTATAAATGTTCCTCAATAACATAAAAAATTTATTACACAAAGTTCATAGTGGGGATATATCTATGACCATATACTAGATGACATCAAAGGATGATATTTTCACTTCAAATATTCCAAAAATAAAAAATAAGAAATAAAACATGCAAAAATCCAAAAATTCTTTTAGCACTTAAATTTTCTATTAGCTCATTGTCATCCATGTGTTAGTTTCATGTGATTGATGACATATTCAGTTATGTATACATATACATATGTTTCACACTTATACTTTAGTATGATAGATGAATATAAGGATACATTATCTACTCCTATTTTCAAATGTTGGGCCTTCCCTATAATCATGTCATATAGATACTAGGGGCATATAGTTATTTGATCTTGATATACATGAGTTATATGGTTTGACGAGTACTCTAGATTATCATGTTTGAGTTTACATATGTACTTATGCATGCCTAGTATCCATTATTATATTTTACATAAGGTACTTGATATGTTATACACTTGAAATTATTTCTTACTACATTTGGTCCATGGGTTACTATGATATATTTATGTTGGCTGATTATACTTTATTTTATTGACTTCCTTGACTATCTTGCCTTACTACTATCTTCCTTGTTCAAGAATTTGAATATGTTCCTTTGCTTGTGGTCCACGTGCCTATGTATGCTCTCTTTCACATTTGAATATGTCATAGTTTATTGTTTGGACATTTGAATATGTCATCCTTGCCTTTATGGACATTTGACTAGGATATGTCCCTTTGATTATGTGGTATTTAAACATGAATTTTATTTGAAATCTCCTTGAACCATTACCTTTTGACTTATTTTTGAGTTCTCTTTTGTCTATGCTTGTTTTTTTTGTTGAGCTTGTATTATTACAGTCTAGAGATTGTCATGATCCTTATCATGCATCATATGCCTACATGTGATGCCATTGGTTCTATGCACTTAAATGATTGCATATACTTAGACATGTTACTTATATATTACATATATTACATTCCAAGATTATATAGTTGACATATCCATTTAAGGTGAGGTAACTACTAGTTCCTATATTTCCCTTACCTAAAATAGGGGATATTCTTGATACCCCATAAACTTTAATGAACTTTATTGACTTAATATATTTTAATAATTAGTTAACTTTGTGGTATGGTTGAGTTAGTAAAATACCTCAATCTTTCTAATTTTTTAGGATGGACTTGATTCAATCATCTATCCTCACCATATCATAAGTAATATTGGGTTACACAGTTGATCTAATATCAATTTCCAAGTGGTGACTCACTTTTTCTCAAAGGTTAGAGGAATGGGTCTTCCAATCTCTATCTATCTATATCCTTTGATATATGTACATTAAATATTTATCTATATTTTTCCTACTCTTAGTTTTAGAGGCTTAAAATGATAATATTTTTCAAATCAACTTGGCAATAGGCAAGGGGTTATATCAACACATAATGGTATTATAAAACTTTTATCTTTTAATTTAAAAATATTTAAATTACTTATATTCTTAGATTATATGAAATTATTATATACTATAACATGATCTTTTTTTTAGTTTAGTCACCAAAAAGTCACTCAAGTTGGGCACACATAAAAGACAAGGTGTGCATACACACCTAGGTATGCATTCCTTTGCTTTAAAATAATAATATCATTACTAGATTAAAGAAAGAGAAAATGTAGATGATATTTTATGATTATATAACACCTCAATCTTGTATATTTGTAAAATTTAGACTTTGGTTGTTCCTCTCAATTTTATTCCTTTCCCACCTGTAGAAGTATGACATCTACTCTATCTTTGTGAAATTTTTTTGGTCTTTCCTCAAAAAACTCAAATCTCTACACATGATCAATTGGATGCTCACTTCCCTAGACTCTGATACCAATCTGAGATCAAAAACATAAAAAAAAAAACATTTTGAGATGGATAAACACTAAAAAAAATAGAAATACATCTCTTCTATTGCACTTTGATTACTTGATTATTTTTTGATATCCAAATGGTTTTCAAGTGCCTCTATTTAAAAAGATCATATTTCTATAATTACAAAACCTACTAAATGTGACTTAGTAACAAATTTAAATTCAAACTACATCATAAAAACATCATGCCTTAAAAGGATTAAATGGGGGTCGAATAAATTATAAATCAACCAAGGAGTTTGTCAAAAGTTTATTAAAATCAACCATTTTTCAAGATTCTAAAGGAACAATTCCATCTTTGTGATACAACTAGGATGAGGAGGAATAATTCATAAAAATGTATTCACTATGAAAAGATAATTTATTTATGTAAAACATAAGCTTTAAAAATATTACGAAGAAGACGTTGGTTAAAGAAAACCAACTCATGGGTATAACCAACTTGTTAACAATAAATAAACAAAAACCAAATAAAAAATAAACAAAAAATATTTTGGAACATAAAATAATCCAAAAAAATCCCGCTTAATCTAAATGGGTATATAGTAAGAAATAACTAGAGCAATGACTCTAAAGTCATCAAAGGAAATCTATTGTAACTGCAAGTGGTGCATTTTACCTCTAGAACTGATCATAAATTGATGTACTCCATAAATAATCCCACCCCTATGGTTTTAAAAAAAAAATAGTTGATGAACACTACCAAATTCTTATCATTCCTAGTGATCATAAAATTTTCCTAAAGTATAAGATGATTAGGCATGTCGAAATACATATACCCACATAAGGTTCTACACAAGAACCCATCCAACTAGCAAACCCATACTATGTATGGCACATCTCCCTAATGTCCAACAAATTATTAAGACCTTTTTTCAAAACTAAAGATGATAACAAAGCTTGTCAACTCATAATATCATTGATGAGTGATCAAAGACCACTAAATATAATATATTCTCCCCCTATCAAGCAAGAGGTGAGAATACATGCAATAAGAGAAGCAAAATTAAACAATCATGTCTACTTCATGCCATGAATAACAATCCGATGAAACCAAAATTGGAACATAAAACAAAAAACATAATCCAAAAAATTATTACTAAGGACTCAAAATATGGTGTCATGTCCATCAAGACCATATAATGTGGTCATTTGGGATGCCTCTTGATTAAAATCTCTATCAGAATAACTATAATAACTCAAGTATATAGAATATATATCACTAGAATGGTCCACATAATTTTCCTCATCATTATTTTTGTGTGAAGAGTAGGGTCATTGAGAAGGACAAATACCTACAAGGTATCCATTACCACCACATTCAAGACATTTTTGTAATTTCCTATGTCGATTAGATCTAAGAGAGGATTAGTTAGTATAAAAATTGTAGGAGTGAGAAGAATGTCCATGTTGATGTCTATGCCTAGAGGACCCTAGAGAGTGCTAATGTGAATGCTATGCAGACCATCGAGAATGATGTGGAAGATGTCACTAAGAGAGTTTTAGAAAATGATTTTAAAACTCTCACTATACATGTTAATGATCTTTGTGTTAGGACCTATTCTATACATGGTGAGCCCCTCTAATATACCTATTTTTCTTGTTTACAATTTGTCTCTCAAGTTTAGTCAACAACTCACATATGGAGTCAAATGTTCACCATTAAGCTTATCACTAAAATGTATAATTTCAACATAATTGATTTATGTATAATTAATCCCATTTACTATGATGTAAATTAACATGTCATCATCAATTTTACCCCTTGTAGTATATTATTCTAATTTTAGGGTTTTTATTTATGAAATATATTTAGAGGCGTCTTCATTGTCTATTAATTTATTGTTCAAAAGCTAAAAAATAAGGTCAATATTATTTTATGTATGTTAATTGCCTTAAAAATCTCTTAATATTTTTTATGGTTTCCATGCACCAATTTTAACATCCTCAATATGAATGATAACATGTTCAGTTCAAGCTGATTTTAAAAGGGTCAGTGCATGATTATCATGTTTCTGATAATAAACTAACTTTATGACCTTAGTTGGTGGTGTGGTTTCTTTCTTTATTATTTCTAATAAATAATTTAAAAATAGGGTTTTATCCATGTTTATTCTCCATTATTTCTAATTTTTAGGTGATGATTTTTCATTTTCTAAGATTAAACTAAATTTTTTTATAGTGATGCTATCAGAAAGATAACTAAATTGAAAGAGAGGGAATTTTATCTAGGTTTGGCCTTGAACTACAAAATAACTTCCATTAGAAAGATTCCAAGAGCTAGAAAAAATAAATAAATGTTTATTTCACCATTTTCCACCCTTATTTCTCCTTAATAAAATAATTTTTCCAAAAAAAATACATTAATGGGTTTTGAACCCTATTCCTCCTCTTATGCAAAGAACTAATAAAATGTCTTTAAAAAACTTGTTTTGAATTAATCTATATATTAAAAATAACTAAATCCTAGATAAACTTCATTTTTCAAATCAAAGCTAAAAAAATAATTTGTAAAATCTTTCACCAAACTATGTTCTAATGATAAAAATACTTTTATGAATTTTACTTTGCTATGAAAACTATCATCTAATTTGTGCCTTCCATTTTTTATGGGACCCACTTATACATTTGAGAGTGAAATATTAAGGTTTTAAAAATATTAAATACTTCTCCTATTTCATCATATGGGATCCATACCTCTTTCAACTCTTGATAAGCTAAGTAAAAACCTTGAGATGTTATAGGAGTCTTGAAAGAGAAACTAGCAATGGAGATTGATAAAACCAAGGAGTTTACATGGGCAAAGAATTAAAAATGGCTATACAATTTCCTATCTTTGAAATTTTGACCATTATGTAAACATCATTTTTTAATGTTTTTATTCTCCTCAAATTTTAATCTCTATATATTTTCATTCAAGAGACTCAAGCAAGTTTTTTGTTATATAATTTGTTTGTCTAAGAGTCAAGGGGTTAGTATCTTGTCTAAGTAACTTATAGGTTTTTAAGATAGATCTAATATTTTTTTTTCAAAAAATGTTTCCACAAAAGGTATGAGGAAACATCAATCTACATAGATCACTTATGATGACAACAAAGGAACTTCTATTGCAATAGTTAGAACCAATTAGTGTGTAATTACGACAGATACAAGAATGCCAACTAGCTATAGCATTTTCACAATGGATTACTTTAAGATTTGAAAACTAGTAGATAAGCTATGGAAGAAATGAAGAAATAAATGAACATTGATGATGTGGACAAGAGAATGGAATAAATAAATGAGTAGACTTATTTGAGCATCAATCTTATACCACCATACAAGCAATACTTTGCTCTTCCCTTTATTGTGAGGCATTCCTTTCCTTGATTTTCTCATTCAAATGGCTCTGATACCACTGATACAATTAGGATTAGGAGAAATAATTCATAAAAATTTATTCAATATGAAAAGATAATTTATTTTTGTGTAAGGTACGCTTTAAAAAAATTACAAACAAGAAGTTGTTTAAATAAAACTAACTCATAGGTATAACTAATCTATCAATTAATAATAAAAATAAAAATAAAAAACAATAAAAAAAACTAATTATTTTGTATCCTAAAATAATCCAATAGATAGATCTAGCTTATCTTTATTAATTCCAGCTATCATCCTCAAGATATTGAAGTTTAGCCATATTTATATAATATTAAAATATCTTCACTTAGATCTACCTTCATCTCTAAAGATTAATCTTTGGATCAGACTTTATATCTCCTCATTCACTAGAGAAAAATTCATAAAGCAACATTATGAGATTATTAAAAAACAAAAAATTTGAGTCACTAGCCATCATATACATGTGTATTTCTATTTGTCACATAGTTCTTCTGATAGGTTTGTATTTATCATTGGGAATGTTAATCCATATAGAATTAGCAATAGTTAAAAGTGATATTTCACTCCTATTATAGAGTCACAAAATGGTATTATGCTCTCTAAAATCTAGGATAAATTAGTTGGGTAGAGATAATAGAAATCTCCACAAGCATATTTTGGAAATTTTCTATGTTATGTTTTCTATTAAATAGATGAAATATTTTCTATAAGAAATATATCCATGCCTTGGAGTACGTTGATTCCTCTTCCTTCTCACATCTCTAGTTTAGTTTTAGATCAACATATTCCCATTGTATTGTTTATGGTGCCTTCTTCTCCCTTTGGATTGTATGATTTTTCAACTGATCCGATAGTTCCACATGTATTGACATCTATTAAGCAATCTCATACCTATTTAACTAATTAGTTATCTATCTCTTTTTCTAGCTCATCTTCTTCATTACTCAACATTCGTCTTCAATCATCTTTGGGTCCTTTGTAATCTTTGTATTCCTTATAAATTAAATATCGTATCTCCCTTACATAACATATAACTTCAATCAACTTCAAATATTATAATTAATTAAAAAAAATTAAACATCTTACTCTCTCCGAATTTGTTTTTGTTTATTTTTTCTAATGATATTAATAAAAATAATTTAAGAACCTCACCACTGGTTTTTAAATTTAAGAATCATGTTTGAGATAATCATCATTATATAGTCAAATTGCCATATGTTTTGTTTCCTCTTCATAATAATAATAACATTTTTATGGATGGTAAAGATCTATCTAACATTAACTCCTTACCTCCTTTGAAACTATTAATTGTCCCCCTTTTGACCCCCACTTTTTTTGAAATAAGTTCTACTTCATACCTTATTAGTTTCGCTAATACTTATAATGCTTGTGATAGATAATTAGCTGGTTAGTAGGAATGGGATTTACCATCTGCATTCCTTCCACATATATTAATAAAGATAAACTAAAATTAGGATTTTCATATAACCAAGTTAAGATTAGCACTAATTCTGAAGGTTCGATTGATGATTGGAAGTCTTAATTACTAATTAACATATCATGCTTTTCCATTGACCAATACTCTTTAAACATTTTTAGAAAGGTCTTGGATTTTAGAGTTTGACTTAATTACATCATAAGAGAATTTTTTTGGTTTAAATTGAATGTGATTTTAAAGGTATACTAGTTCGAATAGTTGAATAATTAAGAGAAAACTAATTGAATGTGTTAAGGAAATCAAAACCCCCTACTCTTAATATTTCTAAATATTAAATGGAATGATTTGAAAAATCTCAACTCCATTGAGAACATTTTCATCCCTAAAGATGATAAAGGTAACGAAATTATTGTGATGGACAAGGCTGAATATTATCTTCATATTTTATACCATCTTCAAAATGATGGTAGTTATAAGAGATCTATTGGGCCTTGAGATTTATAAATTAGGAATCCAGTTAAGAGTTATATTGTAGATGAAACATATTATCCCACTTATCTATTAACATCCTTTATCTCTCGAAATATTAAACAGTAGGTAGGAAATAATTTTTATTTCATTAAAAAATCTTTAGATTTTAGACAATTTATTAACGATAAGGACTCTAGTGAGGATATTTAATCGGTTTTCAATGTTGAGTCTCTCTTCACAAAGATTCCCATTGAAAAGACTATTAGAATAATGAGCAAACATAGTAATTAAGAAAATAATTATTTCGTAGAGCTATGTTTGAAATTGACTTATGATCAAACCAAAAGTGTGGCATGAGGATCAATATTTTATTTTAAGTTAAGCAACAAAATTAATATGTTCAACCATATAATATGGGTCATCACATTCCTTCCAATCATTGTATTCTAAGAGGTAATGTATTTATTTAAGGAAATGCCTATATGATGTTTTTTAATCATTAAACTAGTTAAAATTACATTTTTTTGAGGATTTTTGAAAGATGACTATTATAAGGTTTCTTACACTTAGGAATACATAACATTTGTCTGTGAATTTTTAGAAATAAGCCACACTTGGACCGATGATGGGCTGGCCATAGAGGGGCTAGTAGCTCAGTTAGTAGAGCACTCCAACATCAAATAAAATGTCCTAGGTTCATGTTGTAGCTGTTCCATATGAGTTGTCGCTCACATATGGTATTAGAGCCAAGATAGGAGCCCAAAACACCAGTAGTGTGGCTTAAGTGGGGGGGATGTTGAAAATAAGCCGCATCTAGACAAACGATGGGCTAGCCATAGAGGGCCTAGTAGCTTAGTTGGTAGAGCACTCCAGTATCAAATGGAACGTCCTAGGTTCATGTCCTAGCTGGACCATAAAATATGAGCGTTAAAACTAGTATCAAATTTATTCTCAATGCAATATTAAATTTTTCTTCTATATTGAAATGTTTTATATAAGAATTATGAAAAGTGTAACACTTTCAAAAAACATTGTCTATGAATCGTTGGATATTAAAAACTTTGGTTTGTGTTTATGTATTGGTATTTATTGCAAGAGTATTTTTTTCCAAATAACAATGGAGATAAAAAATTATTTTAGATATTAGTTTCCATTCCTTTCATATGAACATGCTTATAATTTTATATAAATATAGCCTTGTAGGTGCTTGACAGAATAGTGAAATTTTATATGCATGTAGTTTTACATCACTATTTAGGGTTTACACTATAATTTTTTTATTATCATTATATTGGTGATATCGGTCATAGGTGTTAAAACATTTGTAGCTTTATAGTCCTAAAATTCCAATACATTTCTGAATTTTTTATTTGATAAAGTTAAATGTCCATGGATTTTAAAGCTATTGGAACTTTACAAAAATGGAGAAAGAGATAAAAAAAATTATGCTCAAATGAAAAATATCTACCAATGGAAAAACCAACATGATAAGTATACTAAAGTCAAAGAAGCAAGATCAGGGATATCAAAAAACATACACTACCTTCCTCTAGCAACATAGTTACCATTAGGTAATATTTTTTGAAACTTATTCCATGCTACCAATGATTTCAAGTGACTTGTATAATTTTATTTGGAGCCCCCCAGAGCAGAGATCCATAATATAGGACTAAACAACTAATCTTTTGAATTTTATTATACATTAGTCCAATCTTCCTTGTCTTCCTCAACTTTTGGCTAAATTGGAACTATATTAAAAATTGGTTTCTAGGGTTGGGATTTGAATTATGGTAATGCATATCCTTTTGGTTTTGCCTTGAAAATAACCAAATCTAGATTCACTTCCATATAGGTCTCTAGTTCATATATTTTTGGAACTATGTCTAATGTCTTCCTTGAATCTACCATCAATTTTCCTTTAGTCTAGAAGCGGTTCTAAATTTTATAATTTTGCTCAAGATATTCGATAACATATGAATATGATGTTGAATAGTCACCTTTAGAATCAACCATTACTATAATATGGGTTGAAAGGGAGTCCTTACATCAATAAGAATCTTTTTTTTTCTAAAGTTGTTACAATTTTTGGTTAGATGTCCTATGCTAAAATAGTTATGAAAAATAAATAGTAGTCATCCATAGTCAATGGATTAGGATCCTGAGTAGTCTCCTACTTTCAAAATAATTTTTTCAGATATGTATTTGGAGGTGTATATGTTTACAAGAATTTTTGCATAAGTGGTATTGTAAAATTTATTAGTTTCTAGGTCCATTTTCAAAAACTGACCCAATGCTTTACCAATCATTTTAAGGTTAGATTTAGTGTAGAATTGAAGAGGGATATTGGGTAGGAAAACCTAGATGGGTTTCACAATTAGTGATTTGGTGAGAGGGTTGATGTTTGGGGACAATGGTTTGAAGACCAAGGGGTGGTGATTTACTAGACAAAATTGGTTTTGAATCTTCTCCTTGTCTTCAAAATGATGAAAAATAATAATAAAAAATCTTTCTACACATGGATATATTTCAAATCTACCTTCTAGGAAGGGTTACTAGTTATTCAATATCTAAGCATGAAATTCTTAAAGTTTTATCTATTAATTCATGAATCTACAGATAACTCCATTGGTTGATAAATATTCCTCAAATTTGAGTACTTAAAAAGATTCGTCCTATTTAAAGACTATAATAAGATCAAAGGAAGTACGCTTGACATGTTTTGGGGCATGTCTTGGTGCGTCTCTATAGGAGATAAATTTGGAAAAAGATTTGATGATCATGTCCCTAGATTCTACTATGGCCTCCATCTTCATGGCATTCTAGACCCTATTGTTGGCATTCTTGGGATTTATATTCCATAAGGATTATAGATAAATGCATCAAAAATGGTACTTCATACAATGTAATTATTAATAGACACATATTTAAAATAAATATAACATTTGATATGGATTAAAGATAACATAAGAACAATAACATATGAATTTAAAAAGAAATAAAACACATCCAAGAGACCCATTTAAAATATTTTGGGAAGAAGTATTGAATTTTCAAATTTGGTAATGTATTAGTTAGGCACAAAGTATAACAAAAATATATATAGTCATAAAAAAAAATGGGTTGGGGTGAGGGGGGATTGGGGGGCACTTCATGTGTTTATGTACACAAACAAAAATACTACAAAAGGGACTTAAAAGGGGTTTCACTATAATGTAAAGACAAGTGTATGAGTTTTCTACTAAACAATTCTTAAAACTAAACCAAAAATCATTATCTATGTGAATATAACCAAGTTATAATTGTGAGATATTTCAAAATGTAGGACAGTATGAGATATGCCCAGGCATGGGACTCGAAATGTTGATCTCCATAATCAAAATAGTAACTCTTATTTTCAACAAGATGACTTAATACAAGGTTAGTATATAAAGTTTTGTCCTTAATGACATTAATTCATATAGTGTATAAGTATCAATGTCAGTTAGATATTATCTAATATGAATATAAAAATTTAAGAAGAATCCCTTTAGAGATCTATTTTGTATCACTTTTACTACATCTTAAATAAATCTAGGAGCAAAGTTATATTTCAGTATCCTTACCTGGATTAAAATATATGCAGAGACCACACCCTATTATTTGTCCCTTTTTCTACGAGGCACTCTACACATCTTAAGAGGAGAACAATGGATTTTTAATAATTTTTTCAAAGAAAAATAAAGAGGAATAATCAAGTAAGCAAAAACCACAAAAATTTATTTCTTGAAACATTCTATGGTGATAGGTATCAATAGAAAAACTATATAGTACAAATAGTTCAAAGGCTTATAACATTTGTAAGGAAATAGAGATGTTCAAATGGATAAAAAAGAATTTTTGTAAATAATACACCCACATTCATTTCTAAATAGGGGTGTATATCTGTATGAATAAAACTTGTAAAGCATTTAAGAACATATAAAAATAAATTGCTAAAATTATTACTAGCATGGTCCAATGATATTTTAAATTTAAAATCTTATTTCAATGTCTTAGGAAAGTATATACTTCACAACAACAAATAACTAGTAAATAGAATACATATTTACAATAACATAGATAATTAAACTAAACATGCATGAGACAAAACACTAGAATTACATGGTAAAATGTAACCAAAAACTTAGTAAACATCCACGGTGCAAGATATCATAATTTATTAATTCAAGATGAAAAAATTATATGTGAACTCATTATAGATTACATACCCACTCCACAAAGATAAATACACCTAATTGGTAAAGCACTGTTTGAATTCCTCCTAAAAACATAATGGAAAATGTTATTAGGAGTTTCCTTCCTAAAAATATAATTTGCTGGAACTTGTCTTCTTAAAAATAAGTGTTTGACTCGTTGATTTTTTTGTCACTGACCCCCTATCCCCCACCGCACTAGAAACCCTTATAACAATAATGTGGTGTGTTGTTTCCCACCGCCCCCTCTCCCCCCTTTGCCCCACCACCACCCCTACCCCACCCACACACTCCTTATCGAGGAGTGGTCTATAAACTGAGCCATAGAAGGATCTAACATATAACTTTGTTGTCAAATATTTAATGCAATGTACACTAATAACTATCTTTTGAATAATTTGGAGTTGGATATATGCAGGGATGCCATGTTTACCAGAATTATTTATAAAGGATTCTATCAAATTTCTCTACATTTTTACATATTTTTACACTATAAACTAAAAAAATTAATTTAAACATGAAAATGAAATTCAAATTTTATGTTATCCCTATATGGGATAATGAGACAAACCATCATTTGTTATGCGGGGGTTAAAAGTTCTAATTTGAATAAGTAACACAAATTGTCAAACCAAATAAAACTTTGAAGAGTGACTGTCTATGCAATATGCCATCTGACTTTGAATGCCTCTCTTGATTTCCCTCTATAAATATGGTAGAGAACTAAATTAAATTACACCTTAATAAGTGCAACAAATCTCATTGAGTGATTTATTATTTAATTACAACATTATCAGTTTTATCTAAATTTAGTGCAAAAAAGATCTAAAAATGGTGAGATTAATGCTTATGAACATAATCATACTGCTAGTTGTCTCAGCATTTTATTTAATGTGAATATCTCAGTTTTCCATTAACTCTTTAAGTCACATCACAACAAAATAAACCTCACTGAAAGCATGGAGCAGGTAGATCAATGTCACTTACATCCAAATTGTTTTGACACTCATCACCCACCACCCAAGTGCTCATCACCACACTCCAATAAACCTATTTTATCAAGCCAAAATTGGTAATATGGAAAATTCCCTCATAACACCATTAAAAATAATGCCATTCAAAGTTGTGAATCATACTATTAGCCTAGATACAACTAGTGATTCCTAGTGAATCTTCTTTCTATATAATTATTCATAGTAATCAAAACCAATAATACATATTGTGCTCAATTTTTCTCTGCCCCCACCACTTTGATTTAATTAAGCGATCAATATCTATAGGCACAATTTTAAAGACTTCAACTATGGTTGAGAAATTAAGATAGTGGATTAAAGAATTGAATAAATTATAATGCACCCATTGCACTCCCAAATAATTTTCTTTATAAATCCATTACAGATTTTTTTATAAAATAAGATACTTGAAAATATTTAATTACATTATAAAACATAATTAATTTATTATATCTAATGCATCCAGATATTGCTCAAACATTATAAACCCATGTTTCCTTTGAAATTATATGATAAGGAATATGGACTGAAATCAAAAGAAATAATTGTAAGAATATTATTTTCAATTCATGTGATTGGTCTCAAATTTTCATCCACTTTAATAAATTTAGTAAACATATATTTAACATCTATAAAAGACTATAACACATTCTAAAATCTATATATGTCATGAGAAAAAATGCTTCTTTGTCAACCTTGAAAACATTAATAGAAATTAAAAGCAATTTAAAAAATACACGATTGCTAAATATAGTATTTGTAGTGGAAATAAAATTAAAATTAAAAATTATTTTAAAAAGTAATATATATAAATTAAAAATTAAAAATTTTCAAAACACTACGTAAAATTAAAAATAGGGAATTCTAAATTAAGATAGAGATATGAAAATTAAAGGACTATAAAATCCAAAAAAATGGTTAATAAACTAAATTAGAAAAATGAAAATTTTTAATTTAATCTTTTTATTTTCATTAAATTTCCATATTTTATTTTTATTCTTACCATAATATTAGTTTTTTGTATTGTTTGAATTTTGATTTTTACTATTTTGTCTTTATGGTATTTTAATCATAAACATATATTTTCTATGATTTTATTTTAGTTTGATAAATAATAGTTTTTTACCAGAGCGTTAACTAAGTTGAAGGCACAATAGGGGGCCCAAGCTTTAGAAGGCAAAAAATACCAAATTACCAAGATATAGATAGCCAAAACTAAAGTTTAGGTAACCAAATAAACATAGTAAAAATATACACCACATAGAGATCCTCACCAATAGAAGAGAGCTAAACAATATACTAACCAAAATTTTAAAGTCCAAACTATCATTAGAGCACACTCATAGTCCCCCTACCTACAGATCACCAAATCAACCTTTTATTATGAGAGTGTATCTACCTTGGCTAGAAATCAATGTTTCCATACTCCACTAAGTATCCCCATCAATAGAATGTATAAGCATCGAAGTACAACATTTTTGCTTCAGTCTTCCTACCTCTTTTACCTTTCTTACCACATTTAGGTTTACAATGAAGACTAGGATGATGTGCTATAGATAATATATTTATCGAAACAATTTCCTCTTCTTGTTATTTATCATATTTTTCTCCACCCTCAACTACGTCTTTTTGATGTAGACATTCTTCTACCTCTAGAATATCTTGAACTTGAGAAAACACACCCTCAATATTCTTACCAACCCCATGTCCCTTTTCCCTGAGAGAATAAGGTTGTTGTACACTGGGTTCTAAGACACACTAAATTGTTTCCATATCCTCTCTAGTTAGGGAAAAACCCTTATCTCACCCTTAAGAAGTAAAAGGATAATCCATGATGATTGAAGAAGGAGCCAAAAGGATATGTAATCTATTCACCAAATTATGGTTTGGATAGTCAATCATCTAAACCCATTTCTTCAAAAAATAGGAAAGTATTATTTTTATGCAATTCTGATGATAAACTAAAACTTTATGTAAAACCTAATTACACTTAAAAAATATATAACGTAACCCTCTAAAATTGATAAACTGAATCCCAAATTCATGAGAGGAAGAGATCTTAATTGAATGATGCAACAGTTTAGAAAAATTCACCATAACATAAAGCCACACATATTGTCGATGTTTCTTCCAACATAGATCAGATTTAATAAAAAGACCAATATTGTTCACCAGTCTTTGAAACAACCCAAAATATTGAAATGTTAGAGGAATATTGTAGAGCCTAACCCAAACTGGAGCATTCAAAATAACCACTACAGCTGATTAAAAGGAGAGAGTCTAAGGGCACAAAAACAAACCCAGCTTCCTAACAAACCAAGGGCCATTATTCCAAACAAATTATCTCTCTTCCTCAAAATTAAAGATAAACATGAAAAAACCATTTGAGAGCATAGGAAGATAAACTTATACTCGCAAAGTCTAGGTGGATTTAATCCAACATGAAATCTCTTCTCATGAAGATCATTTACCAATGCAATTACCAATTGGAGTTTTACACCTAGTTTCCTAACCAATGGCTAATAAATATTCATCTAAGACCTCAAGAATAGGTAGAACATTAGGAAAGACAAGAGGAATATCCATAAGAAAATATAGATCCACCTATTTATTCTTTTAAACTCTTTTCTATGCATTTCATTTACCACTAATTGATTCCTCAGTCTTAGCCACAGAAGGTTGTGATGTGGGTTTATGGTCTCTCAAAAATATATGGGGATTAAGGTTAGGATGATGCTAAAAAATGGATGACTTATTAAAACCCACATAGGTATGGAATATGTTTGACCTATTTTTATATTTAACATAAACCAAAAACCAAGATTAAATCTTACTTGGTGTCATTATATCTTTTCCTGACCTTAGACCTCAAGATCACTCTCAAAAGGTTCCACCCTACCATTTCATGTATAGATATGCCTCTTAAATGATACTTTCATCACTCTATGATAACCTATCAGGATTGAACCATGTATTTCTAAATCTTATTTTAAGCTTCCCTTACCTACAAATATTTTATCATTGGAGTATTAGAGTCCAAACACTACTTCTTCATCATCATTGAGAGAGCCAATAATTCACCCAACTTGATTCGATCGTCAACCATTCATTCCTATATATTTATTGATAAATATTTTCAAAAGGAAATGTGTGTGTGTATGTATATATAATTTAACCTTACTAAATTAATAGAAAATTAATGACTTCTTCCTCGAATCTTGATAATGAATAAATAGACCTCGGCTTGTAAAATTTATTCGTATTATTTTCATTCGCATCTAGATTATGGTTCATAATGTGTGACCCAAAATATTTCTCAAAAAGCACTCAAGTAATTGTATCTATAAATACATAATACACTTTACATGGACTGTGGAAATACTATTTATATTATCACCCTCAATAGGAGGTTATTTTATCTTAAGGCTAAGCATTTTGAGTAGTGTAGAAGAAAACTAGAAAAGAAGATTAAAAATTTAGCATTTATCAAAAGATGTCAGGATTACAATTTTTATTAAATTTGACCATTTTTTAAGATGCCAAAAGAACAATTTCATCTTTGATAGATCCAACTTATCTTTATTAATGTTATGTATCATCCTCAAGAGATCAAAGTTTAGCCACATTTATGTAAGATTAAAAGATCTTCACTTAGATCTAGATTTATCTCTAAGGATTGATCTTTGGATAAATATTTATATTTAATCATTCATTAGAGTAGAATCTCTAAAGCAACATTATGAAATTATTCAAAAAATAAAAATCCTTCAACTCATTAGTCATAATAGACATGGGTATTTATA
Source organism: Torreya grandis (assembly GCA_037957365.1). Taxonomy (NCBI): domain Eukaryota; kingdom Viridiplantae; phylum Streptophyta; class Pinopsida; order Cupressales; family Taxaceae; genus Torreya; species Torreya grandis. The sequence continues at coordinate 1,201,963 of JARHVA010002001.1, forward strand.
TTCACTCGGTAGTTCTTCCAATAGGTTCAATTTTATCCATGGGAATGTTGATCCATATAAAATTAGCAAAAATTACAAATGATATCTCACTCCTCTTACAAATTCACAAAATGGTATTATGGTCTATGTTATGTTTGTTATTAAATAGATGAATTATTGTCTATTATATATATATATATATATATATATATATATATATATATATATATATATATATATATATATATATATATATCGATGCCTTATAATACATTGGTCCCACTTACTTATCACATCTATAATTTGGTTTCAAATCAACCTGTTCCCATTGAAGATTTTTATGGTGTATTATAAGCCCTTTGGATTTTATAATTTTTCAGCTAATCAAAAAGTTCCACATGTATCTGCATCCATTAATGAATCTCATAGCTATTTATATAACTATTTATCTATCTATTTTTCTAACTCATCTTCTTCCTTACTCAACATTCATGTCAAATGATCTTTGGATCCTTGGTTATCATCTTCTTCCTTATAAATTAAATATCCTTTCTCAGGTAAGTGCACAAAGTTGGGGCATAAAAAGTGGCCTATCCCTGTACATGATTTTCTAAAAATTTCAAAATTTTGAACTTCTATAGGTAATTTGAGATATCTACACTCCAAACTTAAAAAATGTATAAGAACATAAAATGTATAATTTCAAGTCTAGTTTCCAAAAAACTATTTTTTTTAAAAAAATTGCTAAGTATAACTAGGGTAAACATCTAAAATTTGAATTGGAATTATTCATATTTTCATATAACTATGTTAATATTAACACTAATTCTAAAGGTCTTATTAATGATTGGAAGTCTAAATTAGTAGTTAAATTATCATATTTTCTCATTGATCTCCACTCTTTCATCATTTTAAAAAAGGATTATGGTTTTGTAGTTTCAATTAATTATATCATAATAGAAGTTTTTATGGTCTAAATTTTAAGTGATCTTAAAGGTGTACTAGTTAAACTAGTTGAAGAATTAAGACAAGATTTGTGTGTGGGAAACTATGTGCACAAGGGTGAAATATACTTTATGATCATGGACGTAGTAATCTAGATTATAACTTGACAAATGTCACTCATAGAAGCTCTTTGAATGCTTCAAACATGTAATATAACTAGTCTTATGTTTGATATAAAAATAGGGATGAATAGGGTATAATATGTTGGTTGTGCAATTGATTAATTTATCTTTAGTAGTTGTTTTCTTTATATTTTGTACATGAGGAATGAGGAGGCTTATACTTGTATTTATACCACACATTTTGTGGAAAATTCATGCTACAGTCCAAAAAGGCAAATAGGCTGACCCATATGTTTTGAAAACATTTGAAATTAGGTTGACTTATAACAACTAGATAGTAGATAAGGATCTAGAAACTACTATCGATAGTATTGTCCCTCTATGGTTGGTAGAGTCTATAAGTCTATAAAATAGGTATGGATATAAAATTGAAAGTGAAAGATCAAGTTTTAATTTTTTTGTGAATTACAAGAGACCTCAATCATAAAAATGATATGGATTAGATAAATAAGCATTTAAGCACAATGAGATGGTAAATGAAAGGATTTCGGTAGCAAAGACATCTAAAATGGAAGGGTAAATCCCTAATTTATATTTATCAAATATAAAATAATGAGATTTTAAAAATATCTAGATTTAGTATCTACATATTTTAATTTTCATTCTAAATGATTTTATTTCAAACTATGTAGAAGTTTAATTCTCACCAAAATATTATCCAAGATAAATGTAAAAATTTAAGAAGACTCCCTATTGAGCTTGGTTCATTATTAATTTATACTATAGCTTAGATAAATATCAAAATTGTAATTCATAATATTTGATTAAAATAAATTATATGCACATAGCACACCCTAGTATTTATCCTTTATTATAAGATTATCTCTAGAAATCTTAAGATGAGAATGATAGAGTTTTCATAAGTTTTTCAAAAAAAGAAAAAGAAAAAATCAACTGAGCTCAAATGAATAAAAATATATTTATTCAACTATTATATGTTGAAAGGAATGAGTATAAACAAAAGGCAAATTACTAATGGTCCAAATGATTCTAAGGTTCATAATGAAATAGATACACTCAAATGGTGAAAATAGTTTTTTTGTAACCAACACAATAACACTCATTCCTAAATAGGTGCCCACATTTGTATGAATAAAACTCATAAAGCATTCAACAAAATATAAAACTAAATTTATGAAATCCCTTCTAGTATGGTCCAATTATCCCTGCAATTTAAAATATTATTTCAGTGTAAAATTATAATTATCTTACAAATAATTTAGAGTTAGACATATGTAGGAGTTTTATTTTTTAAGATTTATCTATAAGTGTTTCTGTCAAGCTTTGTTAGATTTTGACACCCTTTTGAACTATAACATAAATAATATAATATAAATACAAAGATGGATCATATTCATAAAGGAAATGAAATTATTATTTCATGATTCAATTTCAAAAGAAGCAAAGCATACATTCTAAATCCAAAAATATGACTTATCATTTCACCTACCAGGAAGTCCATTCATATTCCTACTAGATTAATTAGATACAAACAAGAATACAAAACAAATGAGAAACTACACCTTTGAATTAAGAAATATTATCTAACTAATTCTACATCCCCCCTTAATGCATAGAGGTTGTTTTCATACCAAGAATTCATCTAAAATTTTCAAATTTTTCTCATCCAAGCACCTTTGTTAGGATGTCTACCAGTCACTCTATTGTCAAGAACTTTTGCAACTTGGCACTTGCATCTTTCACATAGTGTCAAGTTATATGAAATTTGGTATTGATGTGTTTGGTTTGGTTGTGAAAGACTGGATTCTTTGCCATCTAGATTGTAGAATGTTGTCAACCATGAGAGGAGTTGATGAATCTTGTTATTCCTGTAAATATGAAAGAACCCTTGCATGCCATAATATCTATCTAGGTGCCTCTAAAGTGGCCATATATTCTACCTCTACTAAATAAATTTATGAAACTAATCACTTTTTGGATTTCTAACAAACAACTATTTCTCCCAAAATCATTAGAAAACCCAAGGTGGACTTTCCATCTTCATGATCACCAGCATAGTTAGAATTAAAAAACCCAACCATTTTAAAGTCCCCTATACTTGAGTATTTAATCCCAAAATATTGTGTGACTTTGAGATATCTTAGGACTCTTTTGGCTTCTACCCAATGATTCTCCCTAGTTTTTTACATGAATCTTTAGAGGACACCAAATGCGTGTGATATATCTTGTCAAGTAGTAGTCACATAAACTAAATTTCTAATAGGCTATCTATATTTAGTGGCATCAACCAAATCTATTGAATCTTTAGATGTCATTTTGAGATTATGTTCCATGGTTGTGCTAAGAGGCTTATAATATTCCATTCTAAACTGTCTAATAATGTCACTAACATAATTTTTCTAAGTGATGATGAAATACTTTGGTTTCTAAATTAATTATATACCCAAATAATAATGAAGATAGCTTTAATCTGTCATTTCAAATTTGTTCATCAACTCCAATTTGTATTTTACATTGTGCCGTTCATTGTTCCCTATGATGAGCAAATCATTAACATACACCACCAAAAATATAACTATTTTGATGAGAAGAGTTACATCTTCAAACTCAAAATGTTTGAAGTTCATGTTCATGAGTTGCTCAGCCTGTTTTTTGTACCATGTTCTAAGTGCTTGTTTAAAACCATACAATGATTTTTCCAATTTGCATGGCTTATGCTCTTGTCTATTTAATACAAAACTATCAATTTATATCATGTACATAATTTCCTTGAGGTATCCATTCATAAATGTATATTAGCCATCCATTTGTTGAACTTTCCATTTATCATGAGCTATTAGATCCAACATGGTTCAAATGGTAGCCCATTTTGTTGTAGGTGAAAAGATTTCATTATATTCAATTCCTTCCTTTTGAGCATACCTTTCTGTAACAAGCCTTGTTTTATCTTGTCAAGTGATCCATCATCCTTGTATTTATTATGATATACCCACTTTCAACTTATCGATTTGTAGCCATATGGTGGATCAACTAGATTCCAAGTCCCATTTTTCACTAGTGAATTATACTCATCTTTCATTGCTTTTTTCCAAGAGTCAATATTTTTAGCTTGTTTGAAAATTTTTGGATCTTAATCAAATGCAACATTGAGTTCCTCTTGATGATAATCCAATATGAGGTTTCCAATCATGTCTTAAATTTCATCAATAGAATTATCTAGTTAAGATGAGGTTGCATGTACACTTCAAGTGCATATTTTCCCAATTTAATTAGGCCTCACATATTTGAGTGTTTGAGTGGCCCACTTAGGCATCTTTTTATATTATTTAGGTGCATCTAGTTTATCCTATGAAGTTCCTTCACTATCTACCCTCTATTTTATTTGCCCCTATTAAATATATGATGAAGTTTCACTCTCTCCTTTAGGAGGGGTTTCAATCTCATCTACAAGAGACAATATAAAATCAATAAATTACTAACTTTATGACCCCAAATCATTATCTAGAATATTCAAATCACTTTCCTTATAACTATCAAACTTTGTATATTTTTCTAGTTAACTCAATTACCAATCAATATGCTCTTTGTCCTTTCTAGTCTCACAAAAGACAACTCTTGTGATAAGAAACTTATTTTTTTTCATCATATATACCGAATGCCTTGGAGGAATTAGAATATCCCAAATGAATGTATTTTTGACTAATGCGGTCCAATTTGTTTCTCTTATCCTTTGGAATCAATGTTTAACAAGTGGATCCAAAAATACAAAGATGTCCCACTGAAGGGAGGTGACCACACCACATCTCATATGGAGTCTTTAATTCAAGAGATATTGATGGTGATCTATTGCAAAGGTATACTACTATTTTAGCTAAATTGGCCCAAAAATATAAATTTACCCCTTTAAAACACAACATGGCATGAACCATATTCATCATATTTCTATTCATTCTTTCAACTATTCTATTTTGTTGTGGAGTGTGAGGAACTATGACATGGTGTTTGATCCCATTTTACTCAAGATTGGATTTAAACTTATTTGCTGTGAATTCACCAACATTATCTATCATGAGTGTCTCGATGTGGGTTTGTGCTTAATTTTAAATCATCTTTCAAAACTTTTTGAAAGTATGAAAGGTCTGTGATTTCTTTTTCAGAAAGTATATCCACGTCATCATGTTATAGTGATCAATGAATAACATGAAGTACTTATGACCACTAGAAGAGAGGATTTGAAGAGAACACAAGTCTAAATGAATAAGTTACAATTTTATATCTACTTTCCATTGTGACTTCAAAAATGGTTATCCTACATTTTTATCCAAGATGTAGGCTTCGCACTTGTAATCTAATTTTATGGGCAGTGTAGGCATGCCAACAATGAAATTATTTTGAAATACATGAATGTTTTTATAGTGAGTTTGACCAAATTTATAATGCCACAAAATGTTTTGAGACATTTTATCTTCTAGAAGATGAGCATAATTCCTTGAATTTGGTGGCTCACCCTTCGGTTTGAGTAGTTTCCCTTCCTCATATCTAGTCAAGATGAATGCATTGTCTATTTTTCTCTTGATTATGACATCACCATTATCCAAAAAAATGGAATGGCCTTATTAACTTATAAGCACTAGGGACAACAAGTTTCATTTCAATTGAGGAAGGTAGAGAACATTCCCAAATTTGTATTCTGGGAGTCCTGGACACTTGAGTCAAATTATAACTCTTTCATATGGTTTTAGACTTGATCTATGAGGTATATTGAGCCATAACATTATTCAATGTGTTCCTCAAAGAAGTCTTTTAAAAAATTCATATGTTGAGTGGCACAAGTATCAACAACCTAAGCATCAAATAATGAGGAATTGATCATGACATTGTTTGCTTTATTGTGTGTATTAGAAAACAAACATTCACTACTGAATTGGGCTAAGTTTGACTCTTTTTACTCTTTTTTTGATTTTTTATCTTTATTTCTATAGTATGCTTTAATTTTATCTGATGGAATCCTACATTTATGACTCTCATGTCTACCTTTTATATCACACCATTCAAAATAAAGGTTCTATTTATTATTTTGACCACCTTTTTCTATGTTATTGTACTTTTTATTTCCTTCATTTTTAGAAGACATGGAATTGTTTTATGGTTTAGAAGATTTTTTTTGATATAGCACACACTTTTAGCTATTGTGGTTTCTATTCTCCTTCCAAATGCCTTTTCTCTTTTTACCATTTTTTCAACCAACTGGTCAAATGTGAGAGTCTTCAACTAATTGCTTGCTTGTAGAGACTCAAAATAGGTTGAATATTTAAGAAAAAGGGATTTTATAATTGTGGTCATGTATATGTCAATTTTGAAAACTATTGCTTCAACATCATGTTTGATAGCACATATATCTGATGCCAATCTCATAACATCACCATCTTTCAACTCTAGGTTGAATAGTTTCAACTAAAGCTAAATGAATTCTAACTCTAAATGGGAGTCATATAGGTCTTTAAATTTTTGATATGCTTCAAATGATGTATTTTACCCCTGTAAATGATTAATCAAATCTCTCTCAATATATGCACTCAATAAGGCTAAAGCCTTTTGGTTTTTTTGCTTCCATGCATGTATGTCCTTTGTATTCCCCATTGGTTCAGCTAGTTGTGTTCTCCCATCGCAAATATCTAGCCATAGACCATTGAATATGATCATGTTATGCATTGACTGAGACCATTCTAGCCAATTATATTTGCCAGTCAAGGTAGTGCCAATAATGGATTTGATAGAATGCATGGTTTTGAGTTATGATTTGATATTTTGGAGGTTTCAATTTTTTTAAAACCTTAATTGGTTCCTTATCACTACAAAATGGTCCCCTTTTATATATACGAAAATGTATTAAAAATTATTTACTTTGTCACTAACATTGGCTTAAAAATAAAACCACATACATCAACATACTTAGTTTTTCTTGATTTTCAAATTTATGTTTTCTGACATATATGAATGGGTGAAAAGAGTATCTCCCCTTATTTCTCCTTAAAATTCAAATTTTTTTTGTTATTTTCCCAAATTAACTTAGAGTAGCATGCCTCAAAGCAATTAAAAAATTGGTCAAATTTTAAATGCCTTCAAATTTAAATATTTTCAAATTTTGAAAAAGGACATTTAATAAATGAAATTTGCTTTTTGAATAAGAATCTTAAAATATTATACTTCTCCCTTTAATGAAATTTGATTTGATCTTATTCCAATATTAGAATAAATAAAACCATATGACTTACTCCTAATGACAAATATTAACTTTGAATGAAATTTTACAGAAATCCATGCAACATAGGAAGAATTTGAAGCACCTCATAAAAAGAAATTAATGATTTGCCAAATTACCTCCATTCCAAAACTAGTATAAATTTACACAACCAAAATGGTCTCTACTATGTCAGAAGAATGAAGAATCAGACATGGTCAAAATTCCTTGAAGAGAATGGAAAATATCAAACCATATGCTTAGATGAAACTATATGATGTAAACGACGTAGTCCTCATACATCTCCATGTAGGTTTTGATTATAAAAATAAAAATAGAATGCAAAATCTAATATACCATAGCCTCAAGTGATATCAAATTTCTAAAATACCAAAACTCCATAATACTTTTAGTCTATGCCAATGTACTCTCTTATCCATGCGAATGTTAAGCCAAGTGACAACACACTAGCAGGCAGATGAAAATGATAATGTAGGATTAGATGTTGGTGACAAACACTACCACACCTTTAGACAAATATAAATGCCTTATATGCATAGTTATATACCTCTCAGGTCCAACAAAGATAATGCCATGACATATTAGTCCTAAACTCTAGTAGAAAATCAAGAATTAATTATGCACACCTGAAATGTCTTTGTTTGATGGTTTAGAATAATTTTTTTATGTAGCACATAGTTTATCTATTGTGGTTTTTTTTTTCCTTCCAAATGCCTTTTCTCTTTCTACCATTTTTTCAACCAACTAGTCAAATGTGAGAGTCTTCAACTAATTGCTTGCTTGTAGAGACTAAAAATAGGTTGAATATTTAAGAAAAAGGGATTTTTTGAATGTAGTCATTTATATGTCAATTTTTAAAACAATTAATTCAACATCATATTTGATAGCATGTATATCTGATGCCAATGTCATAACATCACCATCTTTCAACTCTAGGTTGAATAGTTTCAACTAAAACTAAATGAATTGTAACTCTAAATGGGAGTCATATAGGTACTTAAATTATTGATATGCTTGCCATGATGTATTGTACCCCTGTAAATGATTAATCGAATCTCTCTCAATATATGCCCTCAATAAGGCCAAAGCCTTTTGGATTTTTTGCTTCCATGCATGTATGTCCTTTGTATTCCCCATTGGTTCAGCTAGTTGTGTTCTCCCATCACAAATATCTAACCATAGAAAATTGAATATGACCATGTTATCCACTTATTGAGACCATTATATCCAATTGTCTTTGCCAGTGAAGGTTGTGCCAACAATGGATTTGATAAAATGCATGGTTTTGAGTTTTTGTTTGAGTTTTTAGAGGTATTAATTTTTCTTAAACCTCAATTGGTTCCTTATCACTACAAAATGGTCACCTTTTATATATACAAAAATGTAATAAAAATGATTTGCTTTGTCACTAACACTGGGTTAAAAATAGAACAACATACATCAATATACTTAGTTTTTCTTGATTTTCAAATTTTTGTTTTCTGACATATATGAATGGATGAAAATAGTATCTCCGCTTATTTCTCCTTGAAATTCAATTTTTTTTTTTTATTTTCCCAAATTTGCTTAGAGTAGCATGCCTCAAAGTAATTAAAAAATTGGTTAAATTTTAAATGCATTCAAATTTAAATATTTTCAAATTTTGAAAAAGGACATTTAATAAATGAAATTTGCTTTTTGAATAAAAATCTTAAAATTTTATACCTCTCCATTTAATCAAATTTTATTTGATCTTATTCCAATATTAGAATAAATAAAACAATATGACTTACTCTTAATGAAAAATATCCACTTTTAATGAAATTTTATAGAAATCCATGCAACATAGGAAGAATTTGAAGCACCTCATATAAAGAAATTAAAGATTTTCCAAATTACCTCCATTAAAAAAATAGTATGAATGTACACAACAAAAATGGTCTCTACTATGTCAGAAGGATGAAGAATCATACATGGTCAAAATACCTTGAAGAGAATGGAAAATGTCAAACCATATGCTTAGATGAAACCATATGTTGTAAACTATGTAGTCATTAGATATCTCCATGCAAGTTTTGATTATAAAAATAAAAATAGAATGCAACTTCTAATAGAACGTAGCCTCAGGTGATATCAAAATGCTAAAATAAAAAAGCTCCATAATACTTGTTGTCTATGCCAATGTACTCTCTTATCCATGTCAATGTTAAGCCAAGTGACAACACACTAGTAGGCAGATGAAAATGACAAAGCAGGATTAGATGTTGGTGCCAAACACTGCCACACCTTTAGTAAAATCTAAATACCTTATATGCATAGTTATATACCTATCAGGTCCAAAAAAGATAATACCATGACATATTAGTCCTCCTAAACTCTAGTAGGAAATCAAAAATTAATTATGCACACCTGAAATGTCTCACTCAGCTCCACATTTAATGGTAAAAATGTTATCTATCCAAATGAAATAGAATCAATGATAGAATAACTAGTCATGAATAATTTATTAAATTAAAAAATAGTTCTTTGCAAGCCCCAAAACTAAAACAAGGAGGAAAGAAAAAAAATCTAGGATCTGATACAAATGACAAGCCAAATCATATTTAGAATGGCAATGAAATTCTTATTTTATGATTAAACTTGAAAAGAATAAAGGCAAAAATGTGACTTATCATTCACCTACCATGAATGCCATTCATATTCCTTACGGAGTCTTTAGCTATATACAATAAGACAAAATAAATGATAAACTATACATAGGAATTAGGAAATATTATCTAGCTAATATTATAATTTAAAGTTAAATTTTAAAAATGGTAGGCATATTGATCAGTGGAAAACACATTGCAACATAGTGAAAGAGTGGAACCATTATGAAAAACATAAAAAAAGGGATAATTTGATTGTATTCATCTTATAAAATCAAACTCTGGATATATTTTATAATCTAGGCAACAAAACTAAGAAGTTCAACCATAGTATATGGTCTATCGCATTCTTTCCAATAATTGTATTCTAAGAGGCAATGCATTTATTTAATGCAATGATTATATGATGTTTCTTAATCATTGCATTGGTTAATATTATATTTGTTTGAGTCTTTCTGAATGATGAGTATTGTAAGGTTTCTTGCATTTATGAATACATAACATTTATGTACAAATAGTTTTGGGTCATTTTTAAAAATGGAAGAATTAAAACTCGTATTAAATTTGTTCTCAATGCAATACTAAGTTTGTTTTCCAAGATTAAAATGTTTTATATAAGAATATAAAACATTGTAACACTTTAAAAAAAAAATTATTTACGAACCATGGGATATTATAAACATTGGTTTGTGTTTATGATTTGTTCTTTATTTGAAGAGTATTTACTTTTCAAATAACAATGGAGATCAAAAAATTGTTTTAGATATTAGTTTCCATTCCTTTCATATGAGCATGCAACCTTGTAGGTGCTTTTAAAAATAGTGAAAGTTTATATACATGTTTTTCACATTACTTCTTAGGGTCTACATTATATTTTTTATTTTTATTAGATTTATTTTGGTGATATCAATCATGGGTTTCAAACCTTTTCTAGTTTTGTAGTCCTAAATTCCAATACATTTCCTTTTTTTTTTAATAAGGTAAAATGGTAATGTATTTTTAAGTTCATATAACTTTATAAAATGGATAAAGAGATAAAAACATTCATACTCAAAGGGGATGTCTCTACCAATGGTAAAACCAACACACTAACCTTAACAAATACAAGAAACCAAGACCATCTATACCGAACAATGGACACTACCTTCTATAAACCTAATTAACATTTGGTAATCTTTCATGAAATTTTTTCCATTATACCAATGATTTGAACTAACTTGTGAAATTATACTCAGAGGACCCCCTGATTGGACATACATACTAGATGATTGAGCCACTAATAGGTTATATTTTTTTATACATTGGCCCAATCTCCCTTATCCTCCTTAGCTTTTGGATGAATTGAAAGTATATTAACAACTAGTTTAAATGGTTGATATTTGACTTCTACTATTGTATTTTATTTTGGTTAAACCCCAAAAATAACTTATTCTATATTCACTTCTAAATAGTTGTCTGGTTCAAGGGTTTTTAGAACTATGTCTAACATCTTCATTAAATCTGCCATTAGGTTTCCCTCAATCTATAAGGGGATCTAAAGGTCTTTTTTATGCATAGGATATTCAAGATCATCTAAAGAAAATGTTGAATACTCACCTACATAATTAACCATTACCATAAGAGGGGCCAGATAGAAGTCTTTTCAATAATAAGGATCCTTTTTTATTCTAAAATTGATATAGTTTTTCAACAATTATGGCATCAAAATAGTAGTCCTTCATAGTCAAGGGATTGGGACCATGAACATTCCCCTACTTGAAAAAAAAAATTAGGTAGGTCTTTCTATGAGTCTATCTTTAAGAGAATATTGGCATATGTAGTATGGTCAAATTGATTAGTCTATGGGTGTAGTTTTACAAGCTTACCCATAGCTTTACTGATCACTTTGAGTCTTGATTCATTATATAACTCAAGAAGGAGATGAGTTAGGAAATTTACATTTAGTGGTTTGGTAATAGGGTTTAATGTTGGGGACCATGGTTTTAAGATCATGGGGTGGTGCTTCAAGATCCACAATTTGTTTTAAAGATTATCCTTCTCTTCAAAATGATGAAAAATAATAATAAAAAAGCCTTTTTTGCACCTGAGTAGATTTAAAATTTACCTTCCAAGAGTGGCTACTATTTATTCAAGATACATGCATGATTTTTTCGTATTTTTTTCAATAATTCATGAATCCATAGATATATCCATTGGATAAGAAATATTCATCCAATTTGAACACTTTCCTAGATTCCCCCTCATCAAAGACTACAACAAGATCAAAGGAAGTAATATTGAGGGGTTTTAGGCCATGTTTTGGCACTAGTTTAGAGGAGATAACTTTGATAAGGGATTTGATGTTCAGTTCCCTAGATTCCACTATGGCCTCCATCTCCACAACATCTTAGAATTTGATGTCAGCATTCCTAAGATTTGTATTTCCCAAGTGTTATAGGTAAGTGCATTAAAAAGGTTATTTTATATAATGTAATTATTACCATACACATATTGAATAGACAATTTGATATGGCTAAAAAACCCATTTATGTTATCCCCATTTTAAAATGAAAACAAATTATTATATCTGACATAAAAAAATAATTGCAAACTAAATTCCAGTGCCTTGGCATATGGCTACATCCTTATAGATACAAATATAAATACTAAAATGGGTTGAAAATTATCTTCACTAGAATAGAAAGGCCAACATATGAGCATCATCACTTATAAAATTTAGATTAAATGGTGAATCCTTCTCTGTATGAGAGGAACTTGATGAAATTCTGGAATATTTCAGATTGTAGGCTAGAATAATAATAATAAGATAGGGATTTAAAAAAAAATTCAAACACACCCTAAAGAATTATGTAGAATATTTTGAGAAGTAATAAATTTTTGAAGTCAGGAATGTATTTTTTAGGCACAATGTATAATGAAACAATCATATAGTTATAAGAAAAATAAAGATACGGGCTTCTTGTATTTATGGACACAAACAAAAATACTACAAAAAGGACTTAAAAAGTGATTCATTAGAATGTAAAGTACAATTTATGAGTTGTTTTTTGAAACATGCTTAAAATTAAACTAATAATCCTTATCTATATTATGTTGAAAAAGATAAAAATCATCTAGTCACATAAGAAATACTATTCATTATTATAAATGAGCTTCTGTATAATATGGGTAAGGATGATGTGTTTCATAGGTTAATCTTGGATTATGAGAGACCATAATTTATATAAGAAGCACATCAAAGAGTCATAAGAGAATTGATTGTGAGAAAAAATATAAAAAATTGGTCTATGGTGGCCTACCCTATTCTAGGATGCACACAGAGTCACAAAGAATTGTGATGTTTGTCAACAAATAACAAGGCTAAGTCAAAGGGATGAAATTTCTTTGAACCCAATGTTAGCATTAGAACCATTTGAATAATAGGTAGTTTACTTTTTAGACATTATTAATACACCCAAAAAATGTAGTCATGGCAAATATATAATAATTACGATGAATTAATTCATAAAAATGGGTAGAAGCTATTGTGACTACAAGTTATAATTCTAATGATGGATAAAATTTTATATGAGAATACCATAAAAAAAAATTTATGTTAAATAAGGATATATAGTGATAAAATAATGCACTTCTTAAATAATACCATTCAGATTTTAATAGAACAAATTATGATATTACACCATAACTACATAAAATATAATCCTTAATACAATGGAAAAGCCAAATCATACAACAATGTCTACGATAATATGCTTATAAGGATATTCAATGTGTAGATAAATTATTTATAAGATAAATTTCATCTATCTTATGGGCATACAAGATGAATTATAAATTTAAAATAAGGTTGACTCGTTTCCATTTGGTTTGTGGAATAGAAGCAGTTATGCCTCTAGAATACATATTTCTTAGACTATGAATCACATTGATATTCAAATGGGATATAAATATTCACTTCAAGAAATGTTTCTAGATATAATTCAACTAGAGGAAACTAAGTAATTAGTGAGTTGGACACAAGAAATAATAAAGCACAGTTATAAATCATTGCATGATCACAATCTATGATCTAGATATTTTATCTAGGGTATATTAGACTATTATATGATATAAGACTCCAGGAATATCTCTGTAAATTGTGAATTTTGTGGAAAGTATCATATGTCATTTAAAAATTATCATAGAAAGGAACAATAATTCTAAGGGAACTTCAAGGTATCATCCTCTCGAGGCAAGTAAATAGATGTAAACTTAAGACTTATTACCAATTATATCTAAAAATATCATGTTAAAAATTGATTAGGTTTGGGTTAGTGGCATGTAATTAGGATTTATCTATAATTTACCATTTTATTTTATTTTTAGTTTTGTAGTGTAACTACGCGGAGTTCAATTTTCATATCACATGAAATCATAACATAGTCTAAAAATTCAATGTCACAAAGTATGAAAGGAAAGAATCAAAGAAATAAAAAATTAATATAAAGAAAGATCAATGTGGGGTCAACACAAGATCAAGTAATTAAATATAGGAATGAAGTAGTGAAAAAAGGGTATGGATGATAGGAAACAAATAGTTACTCACGTATCAATTGATGACTAATAACTTTAAAGTTTACATCTTTTCCAAGGCATATCAGTGTGTCAAACTTAGGTTATGTACAATAAAGGAAAGTCATTATAGATGAAAATTTGGTGCATCACATCATGACATTATAATGTTCAATTTAATGATCCTATCCATCAAATCACAAATATCACATAACAAAAACTAATGTCATTTAAACCAAGAGCATAATGACATGAAAATAACTAAATACATGTCAATGTAAAGTGTTAGATGAGTTGAGTGAATAAAAAATATATAAATATGGGGCATAGAAATCATATTCAATTTAAAATCCCTTAGAGAAAATGAGCCTTTGGTGAACAAATATTTATCTACTTTTCCAAACACAAAAACATGGAAGGTTTCAACATAACATAGAAAAAATAAGTTGATTATCTATTCTCATACCACTGAATAATACATAGAAGGATAAATTAAATAATTTTAGCATTGAGATAGAAAAGGCACCATGATCCTAAACTTGATGATTTTGTATAGATAGCTTTGTTTTCCTTAGATCCAACCATTATTGAGAAACACGTAGGCATAGTCATGCAACATCAATTATGAGGATTTTATGTTGAGCAATTGATTAATATCAAATAATTTGTCAACTAGATGAGGTGGTAATGATGATTTTATGCTAGTATAATGAGGGTAAGGTGTTACCATAAACATCAATGCAAAAAAAATGGTGAGGGAAACATGGCTTATAATTTGAGGCAAATCCCTTATGCCAAAAAGAACCAATATCCTTATGATTGAATCAAAATTAATAGAAAGTTGTGAAATAGGATCCAATTTAATCACCATTTATTCAATATATGATTTTGTAACATGAGTGATTTCTTACTAAATTTCATGTAGCTTCTAGAAGACCACCAAAATTTCACTTTAGGCAATAAGAGGGATCATCAAAATTGCATATCACATGATCTTGTTACATGAAAATTTCAATTAGCCATATTTCCTAGTGGCTGAGATGGTTTCCAACATAGAAAATATTACTATAGGTGTATCACATAATTTCTAATACGATATCCTATTAGTATTACACTATGGCTAAAGGATATTTTTTGTCTGTGACCACCTTGAAAAATCTTGTTTGGACTATGATAGGTAATTAAAATGCATAGTTGGGCCACTTCAATCAATGATGGATTGAAGTACATGTGTGCATTACATTGCATCTTAGAGTACCCACTTATGTGATGTAGTTATTTGGACCATGTGTAGAGATCACCAAACTTCATGATGGAGTGTAGGTGCGAGTTCATGGGTTAGATATTACACCACATGTATCCTTTCCATTATTGATCACAATGTTATATACACAAGAAAAATTATGTGAAAGTAAGAATTATTTCTTAGAATGGTTTCACATATGCATTTTATGGCCCCTAAAGTAAAAAATCTAGTTACACATATATAAGCAAAGGCATAAGAATTGTAGAAAGCATCACTAGACACATCTATGGCTCTAACATAAATTACTATAGGGAAAATGAAGGAACTAACATAAATGAAAACACCACCTCTACCACTAAATAAAAAGATGTTCAATAACAACTGTTGGATCCATGGCAATAATTTCTTGAATATTGTTATTGATTATGAACTCGCACAACTATGAGTTGTCGAGGAAGAAGCTTATATCTATATGATGGAAGACATAGGCACATAACTCATCCATAGTAGGATGCCATCATTAGACAATAAGAATTTATAAAGGCCAAAACAAAGCAAGAAAAGGATCAAAAGGATTTAGATAAAAATTCAAGGTGTCGACTAAGTCTATATAGGTACCCATCCCATCCCAAACTCTATCTATGGATAGGGCTTGGACTTATGCTAGATAACCCCCCCCTCTATATATATGGAGATCCCCTCTCCCCCTCCCCTCTCTATATATAGGAAATGCAACTCTATATGGTTTGAGATTTGAGTGTGGCACCCATTTCTATATATATGGGGAGATCATTAAACTCTATATGGTGACCCTCCCTATATATCTTATATTATATTATCTTATATATATTATATCATGAATTATTATCCTATTATAAAACATATATAATCCAAAATCAATCCTTATCCATGTATGGCTTGGCCTCTTGATCCTATATGTTTCTAATTTCTATATATAGGGAGGATTGAGCCTATATATACATCGCCCCCCTCTCAATCTATGTGTAAGGGGTAGAGAGTGAACTGACATAGGACAGGGCAGAAGCCAAGGTTGGATCCATATCCATATAATATATGGTATGATATGGTATATTATGGGGTGCCCCTATATTCTATAATATAGGCCACCCAATCCAATCATTGACTATATATATAGTAAATGTTATGTTTGTTATTGAATAGTTGAAATATTATTTGTCAGAATTATATCCATTACATGTAGTATGTTAGTTGCTCTCCATTCTCGCATCTCCAATTCATATTCAAATCAACCTATTCCGATTGCATATTTTATGGTTCCTTCCTTTCCCTTTGGATTGTATGATTTTTAATCTGATCCAATACTTCCACATTTATCTACATCCACTAATTTCTCTTAAATGATTAAAAATATATTAATTTTTCTCCTTTATATGATAGATTGAAGAAATATCTCATACCAAAAGCAAAGACCACTCATAGGATCTATTGGGACCCAAGATTAATAAATTAAGAATACCATTAAAAGTTATATTATAGATGTAACATATTCTCCCATTTATTTTTTAACCTCCTTTCTCTCTAGAAAGATTAATCATCATGTAGGAAACACATTTTCTTTCATTAAAAACTCTTTAGATTTATTCAAATTTATTAAAGATAAGAAGGTCTCTAGTGAGGATATTTTATTGGTTTTTGATGTTCCATCTCTCTTAACGAAGGTTACCATTGAGGAGACTATTAGAATAACGAGAATACATAGTATTTAGGAAAAAAATTCTTTAGTGCATTTATGTATGAAGTCAATTTATGATCAAAATGAAAGTGTCGCATTGGGATCAACTTTTTTTTTAGGTTAGAAAATAAAACTAAGGTGTTCAACCATACAATATGGTTAATCACATTCCTTCCAATCATTATATTCCAAGATAAAATATATTTATTTAACTCAATACTTATATGATGTTTCATAATCATTGCATTAGCTCAAATTAACTCTTTTTTAGACTTTTTGAAAGATGAGTATTATAAGGTTTGTTACACTTAGGAATACACAAGATTTATGTGTGAATATTTTTTGGTGGTTTTTGAAAATGGAAGCATTAAATATAGTACTAAATTTTTTCTAAATATAATATTATTTTTATTTTCCAAAATTGAAATTTTTTATAAAAGAATTACAAACATTGTAACACTTTCAAGTAATAATTATTTACGAACCATGGGATATCATAAACTTTGTTTTATGTTTGTGATTTGGTCTATATTTGAAAAGTAGTATTTTTTAAAATCACAATGGAGATCAAAAATTATTTTATATATTAGTTTCCATTCCTTTAATATGAGCATTCTTATATTTTTGGATAAATATAGCCTTGTAGGTGCTTGACAAAAAAATGAAATTTTATATGCATGTACTTTTACATCACTTTTTAGGGTTTAAACAATAGTTTTTTTAATTTTTATTTGCATTATTTTGGTAATATAGATAATTATTTTGGAAAATTTTATAGCTTTATCATCCTAAATTCCAATACATTAAATATAGCCTTGTAGGTGCTTGACAAAAAAATGAAATTTTATATGCATGTACTTTTACATCACTTTTTAGGGTTTAAACAATAGTTTTTTTAATTTTTATTTGCATTATTTTGGTAATATAGATAATTATTTTGGAAATTTTTATAGCTTTATCATCCTAAATTTTATTGCTTCATGACTAACATTGAGACTCATCAATCTAGAAGTATTTTTTTATTATCAGAATTACATGACTTATTATCTGAGAATAATTTCACAAGTTAGTTTAAGTATTGGTATCATGATATAACTTTCATTAAAGATTAAATGATAGTAATTGGGTTGTTATAGGAAGGTAGTGTCTACTATTTGGCATGCCTAGTCTTGGTTCCTTGTCTTTAATATGGTTATAATGTTGGTTTTTCCATTGGTAGAGATGTCACATTTGAACATGAATGTTTTATCTCTTTCTCCATTTTATAAAGTACCTGGAGCTTTAAAACCCATGGACGTTTAACTTTATCAAATAAAAAATTAGGAAATGTATTGGAATTTAGGATGATAAAGCTATAAAATTTTCCAAAATAATTATCTATATTACCAAAATAATGCAAATAAAAATTAAAAAAACTATACAAAACAATGAAATTTTATATGCATGTACTTTTACATCACTTTTTAGGGTTTAAAAAGTGATGTAAAAGTACATGCATATAAAATTTCATTTTTTTGTATAGTTTTTTTAATTTTTATTTGCATTATTTTGGTAATATAGATAATTATTTTGGAAAATTTTATAGCTTTATCATCCTAAATTCCAATACATTTCCTAATTTTTTATTTGATAAAGTTAAACATCCATGGGTTTTAAAGCTCCTGGTACTTTATAAAATGGAGAAAGAGATAAAACATTCATGTTCAAGTGTGACATCTCTACCAATGGAAAAACCAACATTATAACCATATTAAAGACAAGGAACCAAGACTAGGCATGCCAAATAGTAGACACTACCTTCCTATAACAACCCAATTACTATCATTTAATCTTTAATGAAAGTTATATCATGATACCAATACTTAAACTAACTTGTGAAATTATTCTCAGATCCCCCCTACGTGTAGATTCATACTAGAGGATTGAGCCACTACTATTTTGCATTTTTGTGTACCTTGGTCTAATATCCCTTGTCTTCCTTAGATTCTGACTGAACTGGAATTGTATTAATAACTAGTCTATAGGTCTAGGATTTGACTTTTGCTAATGTATATTCTTTTGGTTCTACTTTAAAAATATCAAAATTGAGATTCATTTTCACATAGGGGTTTGGTTTGAATGTTTTCAAAATTATGTCTAAGGTCTTCCTTAATTTTTCCATCAGTCTAGAAGGGGCTGTAAAGGTCCTTATTTTGCACAGGGTATTAGATATCATCTAAAAATGATGTTTAAACTTGACCTTTAGAATCAACCATTACTATAAGATGGGACAAAAGGTAGTCCTTTCACTAAGAAGAATCAATTTTTTTCCTAAATTTCCTACATTTTTTGGTGAAATGTCCCTTGTTTAAATAGTTATTTAAAATAAACAGTAGTCCTTCATAGTCAAAAGATTGGTACCAAGAGTAGTCTCTTACTTTTAAAATATATTTTTTAGATAGGTCTTTGAAGGTGTATATGTTTATGAGAATCTTTGCATAATTAGTACAGTAAAATTGATCAGTTTTAAGGTGCATTTTGAAAAAATAACTCAAAATATTACCAATCACTTTGAGGCTAGATTTAGTGTATAATTTAAAAGGGATATGGGGTGGGAAAACCTAGATGGGTTTTACATTTAGTGGTTTGGTAAGAGGGTTGAGGAGATGGGACCATGGTTTGAAGAGAAAGTGGTGGTGATTCAAGATCCACAACTAGTTTTGAATCTTCTCCTTGTTTTCAAAAGGATGAAAAATAATAATTAAAAAGCTTGTTGCACATGGGTATTTTTCATCTCTACCTTCTACGAGGGGTTGGTAGTTATTCAAGATCCATGCATGAAATTCTTGTAGTTTTAGCCAGTAATTCATGAATCTAAAAATAGCACCATTGGTTGATAAATATTACTCAGATCTGATCACTTGACTAAAAACTTAAAACACACTCTGTAGATGTATGTAGAATATTTTGAAAATAAATAATGAATTGTCAAAGTAAAGAATGTATTGGTTAGGCACAAAGTATAATGGAGAGTTTATATAGTCATCCAATAGTCGGGGAAGGGAGGATTGCATGTATTTATGGACACAAACAAAAATACTACAAAAGGGACTTAAAAATGGCTTCACTAGAATGTAAAGGCCAATGCATGATCTTTTTCCAAAAAAATATTTCAAACAAAACTGAAAATCATCATCTATATTAATATAACCAAGTTATAATTTGGGGAGATTTCAAAATGTAGGCTAGTATAAGATATGTGCAGGCATGAGACTACAAATCTTAGTCTCTATAATCGCCATAGTTAACTCTTTTTCTCAACAAGGTGACATAATACGAGTTTAGTATACTAAGTTTCATCCTAAATGACTTTATTTCAAATAGTGTAGAAGTTTCAATGTAACCTAGATATTATCCAATATGAATATAAAAATTTAAGAAGACTCTCTTTTCAGCTTTATTTTCTATCAACTTCTACTACACCTTAAACAGTTCTAGGAGCAAATTTATAATTCACTACCTTTACTTAGATTAAATAATATGCAGAGACTACACCCTATTATTTGTCCTAAGAAGAGAATGATGGATTTTCCATTAGTTTTTGTAAATAAAAGAAAGAGGAACAATCAATTAAGTAAAAACCACAAATATATATTTCTTCAACCATTCTATGGTGACAAGGATGAATAGAAAAAAACCCATGGTAATTTGTAGCAACAAATAACTAGTAAATAGAATACAAATTCGCAATAACAAAGATAATTCAACTAAAAATGCATGGGACAAAACACCAAAATTATATGGTAAAACCTTAAGTAGTAAAAACTTAGAAAACATTCATGGTGCAACATATCAGGCTTAATTAATTCAAGATGGATAGATTATGTGTGAAATCATTATAGATTACATGTGAATTCCACAAAGATAAATACATCTAATTGGTAAAGCACCATTTGAATTCCTCCTCCTAAAAATGGAGTGGAAAAATTCTATTGTGACTTTCCTTCCTAAAAATACAATTCGGTGGAATTCATCTTCCTAAAAATAAAGGTTTGACTCCACCCCTTTGCAACAATAATGGGGGTTGTTGCTCCCCCACACCCCTCTTGTCGAGGAGTGGTCTATAAACCATGCCAATAAAAGATCCAACATTTAATTTTATTGTCAAATATCTAACACAATGTATAGTAACAACTATCATACAAATAATTTGGAGTTGGATATATGTGAGGATGTCAAGTTTTAAAAAATTATTTATAAAAACTTGTATGAAAGTTTGCTATATTTTTATATATTTTTACACTATAAAATAACAAATAAAAAATAAAAACGGAAATGAAATTTAAATTTTATGTTTTCCATATATGGACAAACCATCATTGGTTATATGGGGGTCAAAACTTCTAATTTACAACAATGCCATTCAAAGCCGTGAATCGTACTATCAGCCTAGAGACATCCGGTGATTCCTAGTCAATCTTTTTTCTATATAATTATTCATAGTAATCAGCACCAATAATACCTGCTGTGTTCCAGTTTTCTTTGCCCCCACCATTTCGATTTCATTCATTTGTAGATGTTAATAACTGTAATTTAGATTTCGCATTGGATTAGAATAAATAACACTGCAGCTATGAATTTGTTTGTGAGATTTGATGGAATCGTTCTAATTTCTTGTTCAAATGAGAGTTTTTATATCTCACACGTCAATACCTCAATGCGCAATATGTTACAGGTAGAAAAAGTTTTGAAATTAACTAAAGCAAAATTTTCGGGCATTAAACCATCACTATCTACAGTCACAATTTTAAAGACTTCAACTATTGTTGAGAAATTAGGAATGTGGATTAAAGAATTGAATAACTTATGATGCACACATTTTGTTACCGAATAAATTTCTGTATAAATTCTTTACGAAAAAAATTTTAACAAAAAATATTTGAAAATATTTAATAATATTATATAACAAAATCAATTAACTTAATCCAATGCATCTAAATATTACTCAAACAAAACCCATTTGTCATTTCAAATTATATGATAAGGAATATGAACTGAAATGAAACGAAACAATTGAAAAAATATTATAATCTCATTTCATGTGATTTATCTAAAATTTTATAAAATATTATCAACCTGATATTTCTAAAAAAATTAGTTACATATATTTTACATCTGTAAAAGACTATAACACATTCTAAAATCTATATATGCCACAAGAAGAAATGCCTCTTGGTCAACCTTGCAAAAAGAAATACAAATTCAAAACATGTTAAATAATACACAATTGTTAAATCTAATATTTGTAGTGGAAATAGAATTAAAATAAAAAACTATTTTAAAAAGTAATATATAAAAATTATTAATTCAAATTGGAAATTACAATGTTCCAAAATACTATGCAAAATAAAAAATAGATAATTCTAAATTAAGCTACAGATATGAAAATTAAAGGACTATAAAAGCCAAAAAAAAAATGCTAATCAACTAAATTAGAAAAATAAAGTATTTTAATTCAATCTTCTAATTTTAATTAAATTTGCATATATTACTATGATTCTTACTGTAATATTGTTTTTTGTATTGTTTGAATTTTGATTTTTAATATTTTAATTTTATGGTATTTTATTCATAAAATTATATTTTCTATTATTTTATTTTATTTTGATAAATACTAGCTTTTGACAAGAACTTTAACCGAGTTGGAAGCACAACAGGGGGCCCAATGTTTAGAAGGTTAAAAAATCAAAATTTTGAAGATATAGATAGCCAAAACTAAAGTTTAAGAAACCTAATAAAAGAGGAAAAATCCACACCACATAAAGATCCTTATCAACAAAAGAGAGATAAACAATCTACTAACTAAAAATGAAAAGATCAAACTTTCATCATAGCACATGCATAGTTCTCCTACCTACAAATCATAAAATCAACCTTTTATCATGAGAGTGAATCTACCTTGGCTAGAAAGCAACGTCTCCATTGTCCACTAAGTACCACCATCAATAAAATGCAAAAACATCTAACTGAAACATTTTTGCTTCAGTCTTCCTACTTCTTTTACCTTTCTTACCATAATCAGGTTTAGAATGAAGGCCAAGACACTGTGCTATAGATAATATATCTATGGAGACAATTTACTCTTATTCATCTTCCTCATATGTTGTTCCACCCTCAACTAATTATTATGGCCAAGGACAATCCTCTACCTCCAGAATATATTGAACTTAAGAAAACACGCCCTCAATATTATGACCAACCCCATCTCTCTTTCCCCTTAGAGAAGAAGATTCCTCTACACCAATTCCTGGGACACCCTAAACTAGTTCCTTATCCTCTTCATTAAAGGAAAAACCCTTATCTCCCCCTGAAGATGTCAAAGGAGAATCCATGCTATTTGAAGATGAAACCAAAGGGAAATGCAAGATATTGACCAAATTATGGTTTGGATAGCCAACCTTTTGAACCCATTTTTTAAAAAAATAGGAATTTTTTATTTTTATGCAATTTTTATGACAAATTGAAACATTATGCCTAACTTATTTACACTTGAAAAACATGTAAGGTAACCTTTCAATATTGATAAACTGAATCCTAAATCCATGAGAAGAAGATATCTTAATGAAATGATGGATCGGTTTAGAAAAATATACCATAAAATAAAGCCTCACATATTATGGATGTTTCTTCAATCTTCGATCAGATTTAACAGAAATACCAATTTTGTTCTTTAGTTTTTGAAATAGCCCATAATTTTGAAATGCTAGAGGAAGATTGTAGAGCCTAACTGAAACTAGAGCCTTCAAAATAACCACTATAAATGAATAAAAAAGAGATTCTAAGGGCACAAAAATAACCCAACTTCCCAACAAACTAAGGGCCATTAGTCCAAAAAAATTATCTCTCTTCCTTAGAATGAAAGATAAACATGAACAAACCATTTGAGAGCATCGAAAGAGAAATTTTTGATAGCTACGGCTGGACCAATTTAATCAAACATGAAATCTCCTCCCACACAAGTCATTTACCAATGCATATACCATTGAGGGTTTTACACTTAGTTTCCTGACCAATGGCCAATAAATATTCATCTATGACCTCAAGAATAGGTGGATCATTTTATAAGAAAAGAGGAATATCCCCAAAGAAATATAGATCCACCCATGACTTATTTTGAACTGTTTTCTACACACTTTATTAACCATTGATCTAATCCTCAGCCTCAACCATAGAAGGCTCTGAAGTAGGAGTATGGTCTCTCAAAATATGCTAGGGATTAAGGTTAGGATGATCCTAAGGAATGGAATCTTTATAAAAACCTACATAGGTATGGAATGCGTTTGATCTATTTTTATATTCAATATAAACCAAAGACAAGGATAATATCTTAGTTGGTTTCATTGTATCATTGTCTGACCTCAGACCTAAAGACTTACTCTTATAAGTTTCCACCCTTCCATTACCTGTCTGGGTATACATGTTAAGAGATACTTTCATCACTCTATCGGAACCTAATAAAATTAAACTACATCCTTCTAAATCCTATTTGAAACTTCCCTTGTCTGCAAAGCTTTTATTACTATAGTATTCAAGCCCAAACAATACTCCATCATCATCACTGAGAGACATAATGTCATCACCCAACTTCATTCCATTGTAGACCATTCCTTTATATATATATTCTATTATTTAATTATAATTAATTAAAAAAATTGTAATGACTTCTTGCTCCCATCAAGATAATGAATAAAAGACCTGAATTTGTAAATGTTATTCATATTATTTTCATTGTCATCTAAATGATGGATCATAAAGTGTGACCAAAAATATTTATCTAAAATCACTCACATAATTGTATCCATAATCACTCACTACACTTTACATCAACTATAGAAATACTATTTATATTATCACCCTTTATTGGCGTTTATTTTGTCTTAAGGCTAAGCATTTTGGGTAGTTGAGAATAAAACTAGAATAAAAGATTACAAATTTAGTAATTATCAGAAGATGCCAGGATTATAAATTTTATTAAATTCAACCACTTTTTAAGATGACAAAGGAAAATTTTCATCTTTGATGGAGCCAACTT
>JARHVA010002001.1:1232500-1270000 GCA_037957365.1 Torreya grandis
ATATTTAGCATCTACATATACCGATTTTCATTCTAAATGATTTTATTTCAAACTATGTATAATTTTTATTCTCACCTAAATAATATATAAGATAAATTTAAAATTTTATGAAGACTCCCTATTGATCTTGGTTCATTATTAATTTATACTACACCTTAGATAAATGGAAAAGTTGTAATTCATAATCTTTAGTTACATTAAATTATATGCACATACCAAACCCTAGTATTTATCCCTTATTCTAAGAGGATCTCTACAAATCTTAAGATGTGAATGATAGAGTTTTCATAAGTTTTTTATAAAATGAAAATGGAAAATCAACTGAGGTCAAACCAATAAAAATATATTTTTTCTACCATTATATGGTGAAAGAGATGAGTATAAACAAAAGTCACATTACTGATTATCCAAAGGTTTATAAGGTTCATAATTAAATACATACACTCAAATAATGAAAACAGTGTTTTTGTAACTAACACACCCACATTCATTTTTGTATGAATAAAACCCATAAAACATTAAACAAATTATAAAATTAAATCTATGAAATCCCATCTATTATGTTCCAATTATCCTTGAAATTTAAAATCTTATTTGAATGTAATCTTATAATTATTTTATAAATAATTTAAAGTTGGACATATGTAGGCATGTTGGTTTTTAAGATCTATTTATAAATGCTTCTATCAAGGTTTGTTGTATTTTTCGCACTTTTGAACTATAACACTAAAAATCTAATATAAATATTAAATTTAAAGTTAAATTTTAACAATGGTAGGCATATTGATCATAGTAAAACACATTGCAACACAGTGAAAGAGTGGAACCATTATGAAAAACATCAAAAAAAGGAGAAGGTGATTGTATTAATCCTTGAAAAGCAAACTCTCAATATATTTTTTAAGCTAGGAAACAAAACTAAAATTTTCAACCATAGTATATGGTTCATCACATTCTATCCAATCATTATATTCCAAATTGCAATGTATTTATTAATATGATGCTCATATGATGTTTCATAATCATTACAGTGGTTAAAATTATATTTGTTTGAGGATTTTTGAATGATGAATATTGTAAGGTGTATTACACATATAAATACACAACATTTATGTGTAAATAGTTTTGGGTCATTTTTGAAAATGGAAGCATTAGAATTAGTATTAAATTTCTTTTGAATGAAATATTAAGTTTGTTTTCCAGTATTGAAAAGTTTTATAAAAGAATTATAAACATTGTAACAAATTAAAAAAATAATTATCCATGAACCATGGGATATTATAAACATTGGTTTGTGTTTATGATTTGGTCTTTATTTGAAGAGTATGGTTTTTTCAAATAACAATGGAGATCAAAAATTTGTTTTAGATATTAGTTTCCATTCATTTCATATGAGCATGCTACCTTATAGGTGTTTTTTAGAATAGTGAAAATGTATATGCATGTCTCTTACATCACCTTTTAGTTTTTACATTATATTTTTAATTTTTATCAACACTATTTTGGTGATATTAATCATGGGATTCAAACCTTTTGTAGTTTTATAGTCCTAAATTCGAATACATTTCCTAATTTTTTTATTTGATAAGGTAAAATGAAAATGAGTTTTAAAGTTCCTATAGCTTTATATAATGGAGAAATAGATAAAAACATTCATGCTCAAAGGGGATGTCTCTACCAACAGTAAAACCAACACACTAACCTTACTAAATACAAGTAACCAAGACCATCCATACCAAATAATGGACACTACCTTCCTGTATAAACCCAATTAACATTTGGTTGTCTTTCATGAAACATCTTCCATGTTACCAATGATTTCAAATAACTTATTAAATTTTTCTCAAAGGACCCCCTAAATAGAGAGCCATACTATAGGATTCATTGAATAATATTTTACATTTTTGTGTACCTTAGTCTATCTCCCTTATCCTCCTCAGTGTTTGGTTGAACTAGAAGTATATTAATAGCTAGTTTATAGGGTTGAGGTTTGACTTTTGCTTTTGTATCTTACTTTGGTTCTACCCTAAAAATGTCTTATTCTATATTCACTTCCAAATAGGTGTCTAGTTTGAAGTATTTTAGAACTATGTCTAACATCTTCCTTAAATTTTCCATCAAGTTTCTCTTAGTCCAAAAGTGGATCTGAAGGTCTTTTTACTGCATAGGTTATTCAATATCATCTAAAGATGATTTTGAATCTTCAGCTTCATAATTAACCATTACTATAAGATGGGCTACAAATTAGTCCTTTCAACAAGAAGAATCCTTTTTTGTTCTAAAGCTGATATAGTTTTTGGTCAAATGTCTCAAGTTATAATAATTATAGAAGAAAAATATTAGTCCTTTATAGTCAAGATATTGGGACCATGAACATTATCCTACTTGAAAAACAAATTTTTAGGTAGGTCTTTGGAGGAGTCTATGTTTAAGATAATCTTGGCATAATTAGTATGGTAAAATCGGTCAGTCTATGGGTGCATGTTCAAAAACTTACCCATAGCTTTAGAAATCACTTTAAGTCTTCATTCATTATATAACTGAACAGGGAGATGAGGTAGGTAAACCCAAATGGGTTTTTATTTAGTGGTTTGTTAAGAGGTTTTAAGGTTAGGGACCATCATTTTAAGATCAAGGGGTGATAATTCAAGCTCCACAACTAGTTTTGATGTTTCTCCTTGTCTTCAAAATGATGAAAAATAATAATAAGAAATATTTTTGCACCTATATAGATTTAAAATCTGCCTTTTAGGAATGGTTTCTAGTTATTCAAGATACATGCATTAAATTATTATTATTTTTCCATTAATTCACAAATCCACATATAGATCCATTGGCTAAAAAATACTCTTCCAATCTGAGCACTCGCCTAGATTCTCCGTCATCAAAGACTACAATAGGATTAGAGCAAGCAAGATTGAGTGGTTTCTGGCTATTTCTTGGCACCACTTTTTAGGAGATGACTTCAATAAAGGATTTATTTTTTTAGGTCCCTAAATTGCACTGTGGCCTCCATCTCCATGACATCCTAGACTTTGATGTTAGCATTCCTAGGATTTGTATTTCCCAAGTATTATAGTTAAGTGCATTAAAAATATTATTATTTGTAATTTAATTATTACCATGCACATATTTAATATAAATAGATAATTTGATATGGCTAAAAAACCCATATATGCTGGCATCCTTTTAAAATAACAACAAATTATTATATCTAAGACAAAAAAAAATAAGTGCAAAATAAAATCAACTACCTTTCCATATGTGGACATCCTTATAGATACAAATATAAATACTAAAAGGGGATGAAAAATGTCTTCACCACAATAGAAATGACAACATATGAGCATCATCACTGATATAATTAAAATTAAATGGTGAATCCTTATCTACACGAGAGGAACTTGATGAATGTTTGGAGACAATTCAAATTGTAGGCTAGCATAAGAATAATAAGATAGGGATTTTGTTTAAAAATTAAAACACACCCTACAGAACTATGTAGAAGATTTTGATAAGAACTAATGAATTTTCAAAGTAAGGATTGTATTGGTTAGGCACAAAGTATAATGAAAAAATCATATAATTATAAAAAAAATAAAGAAAAAGGGATTTTTGTCTTTATGGACACAAACACAAATACTGAAAAAAGGACATTAAAAAGGCTTCACTAGAATGTAAATGCCAATGTATGAAATTTTATCTAAAACATACTTAAATTTAAAACAAGAATCTTTATCTATACTATGTTGAAAAACATAAAAATCATCTAGTCACATAATAAATACCATTCATTATTATAAATGAGCTTCTGTATAATATGGTTAAAGATGATGTGCTGGATAGGTTAGTCTTGGATTATGAGAGACCACAATTACTGAATAAGCACATCAAATAGTCATAGGAGAATTGGTTCTGAGAAAAATATTACAAAGTGGTCTATAGTGGCTTACCCTATTATAGGATGCACATAGAGTCATAAAGAACTGTGATATTTGTCAACAAATATCAAGGCTAAATCAAAGGGATGAAATGTCATTAAACTCCATGTTAGTAGTAGAACCATTTTAACAATGGGGACTTTATTTTTGAAGACCTATTAATACACCCAAAAAATGTAACCATGATAAATATATAATAGTTATGATGAATCAATTCACAAAAATGGGTAGAAGTTATTGTGACACCAAGTTATAATTCTAATGATAAATAAATTTTTATATGATAATATCATAATAAATTTTTGATGTCTAATAATGATATCTAGTGATAAAGGAATGCACTTCTTACAAAAAACATCTAGAATCTAATTGAATAAATTATGATATCAGACCAAAAATGCCAAATATATTATCCTCAATACAATGGAAACGAAGAAGCATACACCAAACTCTAGGATAGTATGCTTACAAGGATGCACAATATGTAGATAAATGATTGGGAAGATCAAATTCATCAATCCTATGGGCACACAAGACTAATTATAGTTTTGAAACAAGTTTCACTCTTTTTTGTTTGGTCTATGGAATGGAAGCAATTATACCTCTAAAATACATATTTATTAGACTACAAATCACATTTTTAATGTAAATGAGATATCAAGATTCACTTTAAGAAAGGTTTCTAGATATAAATCACAGAGAGGAAACCAATTAATTAGCATGTTGGATAGAAGAAATAATTAAACAAAGTTAAAAATCTTTGCATGATCACAATCTTTAATCTAAACATTTTATCTCTAGTATATGAAATTATTATAATATATAAGATTTTAGGAACATCTAAGAAAATGATGCATTATTTAGAAAGGACCATATGGCATCCACAAAGTATCATAGAAAATAACAATAGTGCTAAGGGGCCTTCAAGGAGCTATCCTCTCAAGGCATGTAAATGGATGTAAAATTAAGAATTATTAAAAATTATATATAAAAACCTCATGTTAGAAATTGATTGGATGTTGAGTAATGGCATGCCGTTAGAATGTTTTTTTAATTTACAATTTATTTTCTTTTATAGTTTTTAGTGTAACTACGTGTAGTGTAATTTTCATATTGCATGAAATAATAAAATAGTCTAAAAATATAATGTCACAAAGTATGAAAGGAAAAAAGCAAATAAATCAAAAATTTACATGAATAAGGCTCAATGTGGGGTCGACACATTTTGAATTAATTAAGTCTAGGAATGAAGTAGTGACAAAAAGGGTATGGAGGATATGGAACAAATAGTTACTCACATATCAGTTAATGAATAATCACTTTAAATATTACATATTTATTGAAGCATATTAGTGTGTCAAAGTTAGGTTATGTACAAAGGAAAGTCGTTAGAGATGAAAGTAATGGTGCATCACATCATTAAATTATAATGATAAAATTGATGAAAGTTTCCATCAAATCACAAAGGTCACATAACAAAAAATGATATCATTTAAACTAAAATCATAATGACATGAAAATAACTCATTAAAATTTAATGCAAAGTGTTAGATGAGTTGAGTGAATAAAAACTATATCAACACGGGGCATATAGAGTGCAAAACAATTAAAATCCTTTAGACCAAATGAGACTTTCTTGAACTAAGATTTATCTACTTACCCAAACATAAAAGCATGGAAGGTGTTAACATAACATAGAAAAAATAAGTTGATCATATATTTTCATACCACCAAATGATACACAAAAGGATAAATTAAAATAATTTTAGCACTGAGATAGATAAGGCACCATGATCCTAACTATTATGATTTTTTATGGATAGATTTTTTCACCTTATATCCAACCATTATTGAGTAACATCATATCAGTTATGAGGCTTGTATGTTGAGCAGTTAATTAATCTGAAACAATTTATCAACTAGCATGAGGTGGTGATGATGATTATATGGTAGTATAATGAGGGTAAATAAAATTTTCTAAGGGATTTACCATATACATAAAATAAACAAAAATGGAGAGGGAAACATGGATTATAATCCAAGGGAAATCCCTCATCCCATAAAAAACCAAGATCCTTATGATTCAATGAAACTTAATAGAAAATTGTGAAAGAGGATCCAAGATTCAGTAAAGGATGTCATAGTGTGAGTGATTTTGTATTGCATTTCATGTATATTATATAAGACCACCAAAATTTCACTTTAGGTAATAAAAGGTGTCATCAAAATTGTATATAACCTTATTTGGTTATGTGAGAATTTCAACTGGCCATATTTCCTAGTGGCTAGGATGGTTTCCAACATAGAAAATATTACTTCAAGTATATCATAGAATTTAAAATACTAGTTCCTATTATTATTACACTATAGCTAAAGGATATTTTTGGTTTGTGACCACCTTGAAAAATCATGTTTGGAATAGGATAGGTAACTACTATCTATAGTTGAACCACTTCAGTTAATGATGGATTGAAGTACATGTGCACATTGCATTGCATTCTAGAGTACCCACTTAAGTGATGTAATTATTTGCACCACATGTAGAAATCAATAAAATTTATGATGGAGCTTAGATATGAGTTCATGGCTTAGATATTGCATCACATGTGTCCTTTTCATTATTCATCACAATGTTATATGCACAAGAAAAAAATATATGGAAGTAGGAATTATTTCCCAGAATGGTAGTGCATATGAATTCTATGGACCCTAAAGTATAAAGTCCAGTGGCACATACATAATTAAATTCATAAGCATTATAAAAAGGACCACTAGACCCATCTGTGGCCCTGACATGAATTGGGGGGTTTTTGAAGTTAGTCTAGTTGGAGACCTATTTCAGGCTATATAACTCCTACATATGTCAAATTAGGGGCTAGATAGGAGTACCATGTAGTGTATTGTATGCTACACATAAGTCCAATCATAAATTTTTAACTAAAAATTTGGCACTACGGTAAATAATAATCCAAGCTTAAAACCAAAGAAGAAGATGAATAGAGGAAACATAAGAAGTAGAGAAGCATAAAAAGGAGGAAGAAGCTATCACGCAAGGGAAGCAACATGAGGAAGAAGATAATGTGTAGAATAGGAAAGATAAAGAATAAGAAGTCACACAAAGTAAGAAATAAAGGATTAGAGGAAGAAAAAAGGAAGAAGAATAAGTTGAAAAAATAAATAAGGATCAATAAAATAATAAGGCATAAGTGGAACATAGGAACACTATTGAATTTGATGTAGTAGCCAAAAAGGAGGATAAGATATAGAATACCTATGAAAGAAGGAAGAAGAGAACAATATAAATACCAAGGATCAAGATACCAAGGATTTTGAAAAATAAGTAGAAGAGGAAATAAAGTAAAATGCATAGGCAATTGCCAATATAAAAGAGGAATTAGAAATAAATAATAAGGTTAAACTCATTAATGATACTCAAAAGGTCAAGTAACTATAGAAACATGTTAATAAAAAAAAAATTAAAATAATAATTTATTCCTAATGTTCTATATATTTTTATCACATTTTATGCCTCAGGAATGGCACTAAGAGGTGCACAAAAATAGGCATCAAAGTAAAAAAAAACTCAAATAAGAGTCTAATGAATATAATACATACAATCCCCACCCCTATGAACAAAAACCTTCACACTCCTAATTTTTCAAATTTGGCACCAAATAACCCTAACCACAATTATAATTACTTCTTTCACTTTGACAACAACAAGTCAAGAGGCATCACATTATGTGAACCAACAAACACTAGAAACTAGGTTAGGGGATTAGACACATTTCATGATTCCATAGAATAGAAGCTCATTGAGATGGAATAGGAAAACCTACAATTAATGGAGGAAAAATCATATTTTCATGCTTTGTTGGCCAAGGACACAAATATAATATATGATATTTATCTAACATTATTAGTATAATTTTTGGGTGATTAGGGATGTCTAAGGAAAATCAAATCATTACTTTACTTTCTCAACTCACCAAATATTGGGTGACTATACCAGAAACATAAATAACTCTGACTGCAAGGTTAGCAATTTAAATCTAAAATGCAATTCCTCTTCTATCTACTCAAAAAATATGAATAGGGGTTGACATTATTATGCAATAAGCTAACCAAATTTGTTGTTGTATTTTATATTGGAAGTGTCAATTTTAGGATGCACTAGGAAAGTTACATATATATTTTTAAAAGGAAAACAAGGCCTATAACATCATGGAGAATCACATGGTGATGTTAGAAAACATGTTCAATACACTCAAGGATTCTCTTAACTAAAGAGATAATGTAATTAAAAATATGGCTACATGGAAGAATGAGATGCTTCATAGTATGTTTTTGGTGTCCAAAACCACCAGTACTATAGATTATATTTTATGATTATATAAAGACTCTATCTTATACACTTGGAAAACTCAAACATTGGTTATTTCTCTTAATTCTATGCCTTTGTCACTTTTGTAAGCCTTACATTTGATCTATATTTTTCCCCTTAGCCTATATATATTAATATAAATAGTTTTATATTGATGACCCGGGTCTTCCATCTTGACCAAAATTCTTATAATGTACTTATCTTCCATCTCTGCAAGTTTTGAGCCTATACCTACTTTCTTATTTACTAGACACCGACATCTAGGACAAACATTAGTGTCTTATCCTGATGTAAGTGGCCATTGCCCTAAAGTTATGAAAATTCAAAATGAAATGTATCATAATTGTTGGCTTATTTTCTTTAATCTGAATTATTACTACAATGATATTTATATAATTACAAGATCAACCCTCTTCATTCCTCACCTATGAGTCACCTAGTAAAAGATCAAAGATAGCAAGGTAGCTTATTAAAAACACTCTCTAAAACATTAAATTGAAAAAAAATTCATTTTTTATAAGTACAAAACATATATAAGTCTAAATTACTAAAGGATCAATAGAAGATCCTAATTTTACACGTTATAAACTAGTTCATTTTTGTACATACATTGCACATATTGTACGATTCACACACAAGCCAATACATGGGGGATAATTATATGAATATGAGGCCCTCTTATATATTATTATCTATGTAGGAATTACCCTCTAATGGTATAGTCTTTAGGGTTATATTGACACCATGTACCCACTAAACCATTTTTACCCAAGGTCACCATAAAGATTGAAAACTAGGGTTTTTCAATTTCGTAAGGAGCGATAGTCCATGACTTAAATATGAATAAACTAGAGTGAATGTGAATTAAAAAATATAAAAATACAATTATTTACATCCTTTTATAGTATGTATTTCATGTAGGACACTTTCATCAAAACCAAACAGTAACATCAACTCAACTATCTCAGTATAACATTAGTGTGTAAAACTCTAGAAGTGACAAATCTAGAATCTGATGATTATTCTATAATATCCTTCTAGACTAATTTATTTATGTTCCATATCTATAACTACATTATCATCAAAAAAATCTAAGTACATCACTTCTTTGTCAATTTTATATCTAACATATTTGTACTTTTCATTTTAAGATAATCTTAGCATATTAAATTTAATGTATGCTTATATCTAACTTTAACATTAATTCACCTATTATAGATCCGATTATCACTATATATATATATATATATATATATATATATATATATATATATATATATATATATATATATTCCCATTTAATTAAAATATATGTTTAATGATAAGATCACCTTAGATCCACATTTTAAGGTTAAATATTTGATGACACTAACAAAAATTTATTAGACCTAAGTTCACCTTTTATGATGGCAAGGGTGATCGAGAACAATATCTTGAAACCTTTTATGTAGCATGCTTTGATTATACCCTTAATGATAAATTATTTGCAAGTATCCTCAAAGACTATGCTTTGATGTGGTTCTATGATTTACCTCTTCAATCCGTAAAAGCATTCAAACCTCCTATAGACCAATTTTTATCACACTTTTCTATTTTTATTTATGAAATGCTTTCATATGATCAAATTTCAAAAACAAAACAAGGAACCAATGAACCTATCAATGAATATGTCTTGATATAATAATACAATACCAGCCAAAATGATGAATCTTACGTTAGACAAAGATTTAAAATATATATTCAAGAAAAGTTTGCTTGATCCTTTGCATGAATCCAGTATTTTTAATAAATTTAAATTTTGGATTATTTATGCCATGTTGTATGGGTCTATGAAATGAAGCTTATGTCATTAAATAATATTAAGTACATAGAAAACACACCAAATGTATTTACATCTAATAAAAAATTCATAATTAAATTGAGTTATAAGGTAACACCTCTTGAGCCTAAAAAGAAAACAACCACCATAGTTAAATAGTATCATAATAACCTAATTGGCTTGTCTTATCGAGTTCACCAAGAAGACAATTTGCACATTTATGTGACTCTACAGCCTCATTACTCCCATGGTTACTATATTTTTAACTTATATATCTCCCTGATCCTATCAAGGTTGCTATGATTCAACCTTTAATGAATGGATATGATGAGAATGCTTATTATGATTATAGTCAGGGAATAGGACATTCTACAAGTAGATGTTTTACCTTAAAGCACAAGATCCAAGATCTTATCAATGATCAAAAACTTATATTTGATTATCCTCTAAAGGAATAAGGCTCATAACCTAATGATCAACATAAACAAAAAACATTTAACAATATTTTCCAATACCTTTCTAAGAAAGAACCAAAATTCCAAATGGTATATAATGTACATCACACTCCCTCACATTATGAACACCCACTCAATGGGATAATTGGTACATAAAACAACATATACATCTTATGGTTCAGGGACCCTCTATTTCCTTTGATGATAGTGAAATGAAGTATGATGACTATGATCTTAATTCTCTATTCATTTGAGCATATCTTGATAAACACCCCATACATAATGCTATGATTGATAATGGTGAAGAAAAAATGTTTGAACCATGACATTACTTACATACTTAGATTATACTCATCATGATTTGCACGTATCTACCAAATCAATTTGTTCACATGTTGTTACATAGAAAGATTATGTTACATTTAAAGGTTAGTCCTACACATGTTGTTACCACATTTTTAGTTAACCCTTCCACAAGCACCTTTTATATGTTATTGGGAAGACCATATATACACACTATTTGATTAGTAACTTCTATAGTGCATGGGTGTGCTAAATACATTCATGCCAAGTAGGTAATTATAGTTTTTAGAATCCCCTATGAGCATCCTATTGAAATAAAATAAACCTACATACCTACATAAATATATATCAAGCCTATTAAGGGTAATTAACCATAAAAGGGTAAGCAATCAGTAGTCCTTTTTTACTACGTGGTTAGTACTTGAGAGACCATTACATTAGAGATATACAGTGGATTATATAAAATATCCATCTTCTACTACACACCATATTTATCTGTCTAGAACACCTCAAAATGTACATTTGTATTCTATACCAAATAAATAAATGATCACTCAATTATGGGTTATAATAACACCTACCCTTGTTACTCTTATTATGGATTCATGACCATAAAGTCCTATTTTACATACATATCACACCATTGATACCATAGTGACATATATTACACCTATACATGCTCCTCAATAACATAAAACATATATTACACTAGATTCATAAGGGCAATATATCTATGACCATCCATTAGATGGCATCATGGGATAATATTTCCTCTTCAAATATTCTATAAATAATAAAAATATTAAAAAAATCAAAACTCCAAAAATATTTTCATCACTTACATGTTATATTGGATCCTTTTCATCCATATGTTAGTTCTATGTTGATATATGTCATATTCACTTACTTATACTTATAAATGTGTGTCACAATTGTAATTGATTTTTATACAAGTATACATAGATACATTATCTACTCCTATTTTTCAGAGGTTGGGCCTTCCCTCTACTCATGTCATATAGACATTCAAGGAAAATACTTCTTTGATCTTGATACACATGGGTTATATGATTCTATGATCACTCTATATTATAATGTTTGATTTTATATATGTACTTATGCATACATACTATCCATTATTATATCTTATACAGGGTACTTGATAGGCTATACACTTGTCATTCTTTCCTAACACATTTGGTTTATGTATTACTATGACATTTTTATGTTGGTTACTTATAGTTTGATTTATATACTTCATTGATTGTCTTTCCTCACTATTATATTACATGTTCAAGCATTTTAATATGCTCATTTTATTGCATCCCTTGTGCTTATGTATGCTTTATTTGAAATTTTTTTGGTTTTTCCCCATTAATTGTCAATGTGCAAAGAACAATATATTTCAATCAATCTCAATAACATATATCAATTACAAGAGTTACACACATATATAAAGCACACTATAATTTCCCTTCAAAGTACTCTCACTAAACTAGGATGGTTGTTCTAACAAACACTATTCTCTCCTATCAACATCCCTAAAACCTATCACACTAATTCATATGTGAGTTGAATAATAACTCACTTTATAATAAAATATTATTCCTCACACTCTACAATATTTTAAGCTATATAATATATATTAATATTAATGAGTTTGTCGGCTCATAAAATATTAAAAATATATTATTCACAGAATATTATATTCATGCTTGAACTAATTCCTAACAAAATTTGCATATGTTATGTTGTTTTGTATAGTCATTTGAATATTTCATCCTTGCCTGTATAGACATTTGACTAAGTTATGTCACTTTGATTACATGGATTTAAACATGCCTTTTGTTTACAGTCTCCCTAAACCATTTCCTTTTGAATTACTTTTGAGTGATCTTCTGTTTATGTTTGTTTGATTCTTGAGATTATACTATTACTATTTAGACATTGTCATGATCCTTGTCATGTATATCATATGCTTATATGTGATCATGTTGGTTTTATGCACTTCAGTGATTACATCTACTTAGACATGATCCTTCTATATGCTATAGGTTACATTCACAAAATATATAGTTGATATATCCTTTTTAATTGAGGTAACTACTAGTTCCTTATTACTATCTTTACTTAACCAAAAAAGGGGGACATTATTGGGGGTATGCCATAGAGTCATGTTATCCACACTTGGCATAGTTTTTAAATTCATTGGGGGCATACTTTGGAAGCATATTTTCCACACTCATTTAGTATATGTTACTTATATTAATTATTATATTTAGTGCGGACATGATATATGGGCATGGAATCCACATATTCATAGTTCTTATATTTAGTGGGGGAATGCTTTGGAAGAATGTTATTCACACCTATTTAGTATTCAACATCTCCATATTACATTGAGGGCATGTTTTGGAAACATGTTCTCCACATTTATAATTATATTAATTTTTATATTTCTCCATATATAGTTGGGGCATGATTTGGAACCATGTTCTCCATATTTACATAGTTTTATGATTTGGCCAAAGCACACAGTTATATGATTTAGATTTATGATTATGGTATAATTCTATACATTAGTACTATTGTTATACATAGTTAAAACATGATACATATCTAAGGTGAATATGCTATGAATTTTTTACCTAATATTAAAAAATCTAAACTAGTTTCAAATTCCCAAACTCTTTTATGGACTTTTACCACATCACATGCATTTTCATACTTTTTTGACTTTATTAACTTTATTAACATTATTGACTTTTACCCCATGAAATTTTATTAACTTTATTGATCCAATAAGTTTCATTAGTTTTATCACTTTATGGTATGGTTGATAAAATAAAATCACTCAATATTTCCAATTTTTCAAGTTGGACTTGATTATATCATCTAGCCTGAGTAAGTTATAAGTATAATTGGGTTACATAGTTGAGCTAATATCAACTTCCATGTGGCAACTCACTTTTTCTCCAACATTTGGGGTATGGGATTTAAAATATCACTCTATCCCTAGATATATATAATTTAAACATTTGTCTATATTTTTCCTAATCTTAGTTTCATAGACTTAAAATGATACATTTTTTCCAAATCAGCTTACCAATAAATAAGGTGGTTACATTAACATACATGGGTACTAAAATAACTTGATGCTTTAATTTAAATTTATTTAAAGTAATTTTAATCCCATATTATATTTACTAATTATATACTATAACATGTTATTTGTTACAGGTCAGTCACTAGTAAAACACTCCAGTTAGGTAGACATGCAAGACAAGGTGTGCATACACACCTGGGTATACATTTCTTTCCTTTAAAAAAATTTTAATTATAATATTAAAGGGGTATGTTTAGATGATATTTTATGATTATATAAAAATTCAGTCTTGTACACTTATCAATCTTAGACCTTGGTTATTCCTCTTAGTCCTATGCCTTTCCCACTTCTGAATGTCTCACATCTTCTCTTTCTTTGTGCACTATTTTTGCTCTTTCCTCCAACTACTCAAATATATCCCCATGATCAATTGGATGATCAATTGTATATGATTTGATACAAATATGAGCATGAAAACATAACACAACAACACATTGAGATGCTAAAACATTTAGAAAAAGAAATATACATATTTTTCCTCTATTACGCTTTGATTGCTTCATTGGTTTCATATATCCAAATGGTTTACAAGTGCCTCTATTTAAATAGTTCTTACTCATATATTTATAAAATATACTAATTATGAATTAGTAATAAAATTAAATTCAAATTACATCTAAAAACATCATGCCTTAAAAGCATTTAATGGGGATGGAATAAATTACAAATTTCAACAAGGGGTTTGTCTAAATTTTATTTAAATCAATCATTTCTTAAGATTCCAAAGGAATAATTACATCTTTAATGGATCCATATTATCTTTTTTAATGTTAGTTATCATCCTAAGGAGATCATAGTTTAGCCACATTTCTATAACATTAAAATATCTTCAATTAGATCCTGCTTCATTTGTAAGGATTGATCTTTAAATCAAGATTTATATTTCCTCATTCACTACAACAAAATCCCTGAATCAACATTATGAAATTATTCAAAAAATAAAAATAGTTATACTTACTAGACATTATAGACATGGGTATTTCTATTCATCAGGTAGTTCTTCTGATAGATTTGAGTTTATCCATGGGAATGTTGATCCATCTAGAATTATAAATAATTATAAATGATATCTCACTCCACTTACAGAATCTAGAAAATTTATTATGGTCTCATAAATTTAAGATCAATTAGTTGGGTAGAGACAATATAAATTTCCCCAAATGTCATTTAGAAATGTTCTATGTTATGTTTATTATTGAATAAATGAACTATTATCTATAATAAATATATCCATTAATTGTAGTAAATATGTTCCTCTTCTTTCTCACATCTCTAATTCAGTTTCAAATCAACTTATTCACACTGCAAAGTTTATGGTGCCTTCATCTCCATTTGGATTGTATGATTTTTCATCTAATCCAATAGTTCCACATTTATCTACATCCACTAATCAATCTCATACCCATTTATCTAACTAATTATCTAGCACTTTTACTAACTCATTTTTTTCCTTACTCAACATTCATGTCTTGAATCATCTTTGGGTCCTTTATTAACGCCATCTTCCTTAAATTAAATACCCTCTCTCATTTATCTAATATATAACTTCAATCAACTTTGGATGTTTTAATTAATTCAAAAAAATTAAACATCTTACTCTCTCCGAAGTTCATTTTGTTGATTTTTGTTAATGATATTAATAAAAAAAATATAAGAAGACCACAATTGGTTTTTAAATTTAAGCATCATGATTGAGATAATCACCATTTTATAGTGAAGATGACATATGTTTTTTCCTCTTCATAAAAATAATAACTTGTTTATGGATGGTAAATATCTCTTGAACATTACCTCCTTAGAAACTATTAATTGTCCCCCTTTTCACCCCCTCCCCTCTTTCACACCACTTTTCTAAGACAAGTTCTCCTTCATACCTTGCTTGTTTTACTAATACATTTAATACTAGTGACAAATAAATTGGAGATTATTAGGAATGAGATTTACCATCCCCCTTCCTTCCATGTCTCTTAATAAAGATACACAAAAATTAGGATTTTCATATAACCAAGTTAATATTGACACTAATTCCCAAGGTTTGATTGATTATTGGGAGTCTAAATTAGTAGTTAACTTATCACGTTTTCCCATTAACTACCACTATTTCAACATTTTTAAAATGATCTTGGGTTTTGTATATTTACTTAATTGCATAATAAGATAATATTTTTTTGGTTTAAATTGAAAGTGCTCCTAAAGTTATAGTAGTTAACATAGTTGAATAATTAAGACAAGATTACTCGATTGTGTTAAGGAAATCAAAACCCCATACTCCTAATATTTCTAAATAAAAAATGGAATGATTTGAAAAATAAACTCTACTGAGAACATTATCATCACTAAAGATGATAAAGATAATGCAATTATTGTGATGGAAAAGGTTGAATATGATTTTAATATTTTAATCCATCTTCTAAATGATTGTAGTTATCAGATATTATAAGGAAAACTAGTCTCAAATTCTTTATAAATGTTACAAAATATATTAATTTCTCTCCCTTAGATGATAGCTTGAAGAAACATTTCATACCAAAAACAAAGACCACTCTTAGGATCTATTGGGCCCCAAGATTTATAAATTAGGAATCCCATTAAGAGTTAAATTGTAAATACAACATATTCTCCCACTTATTTTTTAACCTCCTTTCTATCTAGAAACATTAAACATTAGGCAGGAAACCTTTTTCTTTCATTAAAAACTCTTTAGATTTATTCAAATTTATTTAATATATGGTCTCTATTGAGGATATTTTATGATTTTTCAATGTTGCATCTCTCTTCACGCAGGTTCCCATTGAGTATACTATAAGAGTAGAGGGAAGACAAGTGATTAGGAAAATAATTCTCTAGTGGAGCTATGTTTAATGTTTATTTATGATTAAACTGAAATTGTTGCGTTGGGATTGATATATATTTTTTACGTTAGGCAATAAAAATAAGATGTTCAACCAAGAATATGGTTCATCACATTCCTTCTAATCATTGTATTCTAAGAGGAAATCTATTTATTTAAGGGAATGCTTATATGATGTTTTGAAATCATTGTATTTGTTAAAATTACATTTTCTTGAGGGTTTTTGAAAGATGAATATTATAATGTTTCTTACACTTAGGAATACATGAAATTTGTGCGTGAATATTTTTTGGTGGTTTTTGAAAATGGAAGCATTAAAAATAGTATTAAATTTTTTCTCAATACAATATCAAGTTTATTTTCCAAGATATAAATGTTTTATAAAATAATTACAAACATTCGAACACTTTCAAGCAATAATTATTTATGAACCATGGGATATTATAAACTCTGGTTTGTGTTTATGATTTTGTCTTTATTTGAAAATAATATTTTGTAAAATCACAATGGAGATCAATTTTTTTTTTAGATATTAGTTTCCTTTCCTTTCATATGAGCATGCTTATATTTTTTGGGAAATATAGCCTTGTAGGTGATTGATAGAAAAGTGAAATTTTATATGCATTTAATTTTACATAACTTTTTACGGTTTACACTATAGTTTTTTATTTTTATTAAAATTATTTTGGTAATATAGATTATGGTTTTGAAACCTTTCATAGCTTTACAGTCCTAAATTCTAATACATTTCCCAATTTTTTATTTGATAAAGTTAAATTTCCATAGGTTTTAAAGCTCTTGGAAATTTATACAGTGCAATAAGATATTAAACATTCATGCTTAAATGTGACATCTCTACCAATGAAAAAAATGACATGATTACCTTACTAAATACAAAGAACCAAGACCAGGCATACAAAATAGTATACACTACCTCCCTTTAGCAACCCAATTATCATCAGGTAACCTTTCATGAAACTTCCTCCATGCTACCAATATGTCAACCGACTTTTATAATTCTGCTCGGATCCCCCCTGAGTGTAGAGCCATACTAAAGGATTGAGCCACTACTCTTTTGCATTTTTCTGTACGTTGGTCCAATCTCCCTTCTCTTCCTTAGACTCTAACTAAATTAGAATTATCTTAATAACTAATCTATAGGTTTAGGATTTGACTTTTTATAACGTATGTTCTTTTGTTTCTACCATGAAAATATCAATATCTAGATACACTTTCACATAGGTGTCTGGTTTGAATGTTTTTGGAACTATGTCTAAGGTCTTCCTTGAATTTTCCATCATTTTTCCATCGGTCTAGAAGGGGCTCTGAAGGTCTTTATCCTACATAGGAGATTTGATATCATCTAAAAATGATGTTGAATCCTCACCTCAAGAATCAACCATTACTATAATATGGGCCAAAATTGATTCCTTCCACCAAGAAAAATCAGTTTTTTTCTAAAGTTGCTATATTTTTTTGTCAAATGTCTCCTATTGAAATAATTATGTAAAATAAATAGTAGTCCTTCATATTCAAGCGATTTCGACCATGAGCAGTCTCCTAATTTTAAAATAATTTTTTCAGATAGGTCTTTGGAGGTGTGTATGTTTACAAGAATCTTGGCATAATTAGTATGGTAAAATTAAATAGTTTCAGGGTGGATTTTCAAAAATACACCAAAAGATTTACCAATCACTTTGAGGTTGGATTCAGTTTAGAATTGAAGAGGTTGGATAAATATTTTTTTCAAAAAATTAAAGAGGAACACTCAACTAAGCACAAACCAATAAATATATATTTCTTGAACGATTCTATGGTGTTAGGGATGAATTGAAAAAAAAAAGGTATAATACTGATAATCCAAAGGTTTATAAGATTCGTAAGGAAATAGATACACTCAAATTAAAAAAATAGTATTTTTTATAACACACCCATATTCATTTCTAAATGGGAACCTGCATCTTTATGAATAAAACTTGCAATACATTTAAAGACTTAGA
Organism: Torreya grandis; assembly: GCA_037957365.1. NCBI lineage: Eukaryota > Viridiplantae > Streptophyta > Pinopsida > Cupressales > Taxaceae > Torreya > Torreya grandis. The sequence goes on from JARHVA010002001.1 coordinate 1,251,420, forward strand.
TAAATAAATTTCTAAAATCCTTACTAACATGATCCAATGATCCTTGCAATTTAAAATTTTATTTCAATATACACTAATGATTATCTTTTGAATAATTTAGAGTTGGATGTATGTAGGCATCTCAAGGTTTTGCGAATTATCCTTAAAAGTTTCAATCAATGTTTGTTATTTTTTTTCACTATAAAATAAAAAAATATAATATAAATACGAAAATAAAATTTATATTTTATATTTTCCCTGTATGATATCATGGGACAAGATAAACATTAGTTATGCGGTGATCGAAACTTCTGATCTGAATAAGTGACACAAATAGTCAAACCAAATAAATCTTTGGCATTTCTACTAATAAAACTTTGGAGGGTGACCATCTATGCAATACGCCATCTGGCTTTGAATACCTCCCTTGATTTCCCTCTATAAATATGGCACAGAACTGAATGCAATCCCACCTCAATAAGCGCAACAAAGCTCATTCAGTGATCTACTGTTTAATTTAAATTTTAAGAGTTTCCTCTGATTTTAGCGCAACAAAGCTCTAAAAATGGCGAGATTAATGCTTATGAAAATAAGCATTCTGCTGGTTGTGCTCAACATTATATTTCTTATGAATGTCTCCGCTCGCCATAAACTCCTTGAGTCACATCACAACAAAAGCAACGTCACTGAAAGCATGGAGCAGTCCGATCCATGTCACTACAATTCGGAATGCTGTGACACTCGTCAGCCGCCACCCGAATGCCCCTCACCACACACAAATAAATCTGTTTTATCAAACCAAAAGTGGGAATATGGAAAAATCCCTCATAAAACTACTAATAATAATGCAATTCAAAGCCGTGAATCACACTCTCAGACTACAGACAACCAGTGATTCCTATTCAATCTGTTTTCTATATAATAATTCATAATCGACAACAATAATACCTGCTGTGTTCCAGCTTTTTTTTTTCCCACCACTTCGATTTCATTCATTTGTAGATTCTAAGAACTGTAATTTAGATTTCGCATTGGATTACAATAAATAAAACTGCAGCCATGAATTTGAATGTTAGGTTTGATGGAATCGTTCTAATCTCTTGTTTAAATGAGAGTTCTTTATAACTCACACGGCAATGCCACAATGCGCATCATGTTACACACATTAATGCAAAATTTTCGGGAATTAAACCATCACTATTTACAGCCACAATTTTAAGGACTGCAACTGTTGTTGAGAAATTAAGACAACGGATTAACAAATTGAATAACTTATGATGCACACATTTCGTTACAAAATATTTTTCTGGAATTTTATATGAAAGTTTATCTGAAAATATTTAATTACATTATACAACATCATTTAGATATTGTTCAATCATTACAAACCAATGTTTCGTTTCAAATTATATGATAAAGAACATGGACTGAAATCAAAAGAAATAATTGTTAAAACATTGTAGTCTCAATTTATGTAATTGATCTAAATTTTATAAAATTATATGGACTTGAATTTATTTGGAAATTTAGTAAACATATATTTTACATCTTTAAAAGACTATAACACATTCTAAAATCTATATATGCCACGGAAAAAAATTCTTCTTGATCAACCTTGCAAAAAACAATATAAATTAAAAACATGATAAAAAACACACAAATGTTAAATATAGTATTTGCAGTGGAACTAAAATTAAAATAAAAAATTACAAAGTTCAAAAATACGACACGAAAATGAAAATAGATAATTCTACATTAAACTGGAGATATGAAGATGAAAAGACTATAAAAGCCCAAAAAAAATTGCTAATCAACTAAATTAGAAAAATGAAATATTATAATTTAATTTTTTAGTTTTAATTATATTTTGACATTTAATTATTATTCTTACCATAATATTTATTTTTTGTATTATTTGAAATTCAATTTTTTCCATTTTATTTTTATAGTATTTTAATCATAAATTTATGTTTTCTATTATTTAATTATATTAAACTAAAAAAATGTAGTCAATTCATCTTCTCATCTTGATAATGAATAAATAAACTGAAGTTTGAAAATGTTGTTCATGTTATTTTCATTTTCATCATGATGATGGTTTATACAATGTGACCCAGAATGTTGATCCAAAAACTCTCCCCCGTTCTTCAATAGACTGTTGAAATAAAATTTATATTATCACTTTTCATAGGAAGTAATTTTGTATTTAAGGCTAAAATTTATGAATTGTTGAGAATAAAACTAGAAAAGAAGATTACAAAATTGGCATTTCTCAAAAAATGTTGGAATAGGAGTTTATCCAGTTTTTATCAAAATATAATAAAAATTAAGATGCCAAAGGAAGAAATACATCTTTTATGGAACCATCTTATCTTTATTAATGTCAGTTATCATACTCAAGAGATCAGTGTTTATCCATGTTTTTGCAATATTAAGTCATATTTAATTCATGTCTAAGGATTTATCTTTGGATAAGGATTTATGGTTCCTCATTCATTAGAGTAGAAGACCTGAAGCAACATTATGAAATTAATCTAAAAATAAAAATCCTTCGACTCACTAGCCATCATAGACATTGGCATTTCTATTTGTCAGGGAATTCCTCTGATAGGTTCATGTTTATCCATTGGAATGTCGATCCATATAGAATTAGCATCAACTAAAAGAAACATACCACTCCCCTTATAGTGTCACAAAATGGTATCATTCTCTCCCCAAGTAGCATTTGGAAATGTTTCATGTTAAATGTTTGTTATTGAATAGATGAACTATTATTTGTAAGAAATATATCCATGCCTTGTAGCACATAGATTCATCTTCCTTATCACAACTCCAATTTAGATTCAGATCAACCTATTCCTATTGTAGAGTTATGGTGCCTTCTTATCCCTTTAGATTGTATGATTTTTCATCCTATCCAATAGTTCCACATGTATCTACATCCATTAATCAATCGTGTACCTATTTATCTATCTCATTTTCTAACTCATCCTCTTCCTTACTAAATATTCATCTTGAATCATCTTTGGATCCTTTGTCATCAAATTCTTCCTTATAAATGAAATGTCCTCTCTCTATTATGTAACATCTAACATCAATAAACTTTGGATTTTCCAATTAGTATGAAAATATTAAACATCTTACTCTATCTAAAGTTCCTTTTCTTCATGTTGTTGATGATATTAACAAAATAATGTAAGAATCTTACCATTAGTTTCTAAATTTAGGTGTCATGATTGAGAAAATCATCCTTCTAAAGTCAAGATGCCATATGTTTTATTTCCTATTCATAACAATAATAACTCATTTACTTATGCTAAATATCTCTCAAAGATTACCTTCTTAGAAACTATTAAGTATTTCCCTAATCCCCCCCACCCATTTCTAAGAAAAGTTCTTAGTAATTCCACTAATATTTATGTTTTTTAAAAACAACTTTGAGGTTAGTAGGAATGGAATTTACCATCCCCTTCCTTCCATGTCTCTTAACAAAGATATATTACAATTAGTATTTTCATATAATTGAGTTAAGATTAGCACTAATTCTAAAGGTTTGACTAATGATAAGGAGTCTAAATTAACTTAATTAACTTATAGTATATGATGATGGATGTAGTGGTCTAGGTCGTAACATGAAAAATGTTACTCATAGGCTGCTCTTTGAATCTTTTAAACTTTTAATTTTACTACTCCTATGTTTGATATAAAAATTGAGATGAATAGGTTGTTTGTGTAGTTGATTAATTTATCTTTAGTAGGTGTTTTATTTATTTTATCTAGATGAAGAATGAGAAGGATTAGACTTATATTTATGCCACAATTTTGAAAACAAATCATGGTATAGTCGAAAAAGACAAATAAGCTAACCCATAAGTTTCAAAACATTTAAAATTTGGATGACTTATAACAACTAGACACTAGATAAGGATCTAGACACTATTATCGACGGTATTGTCCCTCTATGGTTGGTAGACTTTAGAAGGCTAGAAAGTAGGTATGGATATAAAATTGATAGTCAAGGATCAAGTTTTAAGTTTTTTATGAAGTGCAAGAGACCTTAGTAATAAAAAATATATGGATTGGATAAATAAGAAATGTTTTAGTCATAATGAAATGGTAAATGTGAGGAGTTTGGTAGTAGGGGCATCTAAAATTGAAGGGTAAAGTTCTGTTTGACATTTGTCAAAATATAAAAGACTTAGATGCTATAAGCATTTATATTTAGTATCTACATATACTGATTTTCATTCTAGATGATTTTATTTAAAATTATGTATATGTTTTATTCTCACCTAAATATTATCCATGATAAATCTAAAAATTAAAGAAGACTCCCTATTGAGCTTGGCTCATTATTAATTTTTACTACACCTTAGGTAAATATCAAAGTTGTATTTCATAATCTCTAGTTACATTAAATTATATTCACATACCACACCCTAGTATTTATCCCTTATTATAAGAAAAACTCTACAAATCTTAAGATAAGAATAATAGAGTTCTCATAAGTTTCTCAAAAAAATAAAAAAGGAAAAATCAACTGAGTACAAACCAATAGAAATATATTTATTCAACTTGTATATGGTGAAAGTGATGAGTATAAGCATAAGGCATAATACTAATGATCTAAAGGCTTATAAGGTTCATCATGAAATAGATACACTCAAATGGTGAAAATAGTGTTTTTATAACCAACACACCCAAATTCTTTCCTAGATAGGGTCCTACATTTGTATGAATAAAAATCATAAAACATTCAACAACTTCTAAAAATAAATTTATGAAATCACTTCTAGTATGGTCCAATGACCCTTTCCATTTAAAATTTTATTTCAATGTAAACTTAAAACTATCTTATAAATAATTTAGAGTTGGACATATGTAGGCATGTTAGTTTTTAAGATCTATATTTAAATTATTTTGTCAAGGTTTTCTATATCTTGTCACACTTTTGTATTATAACATAAAATATAATATAAATACAAAATTTAAAGCTAATTTTTGAAAATGGTGGGCATATTGATCATTGGAAAACACATTACATCATAGTGAAAGATTGGAACCATTATGTAAAACATCAAAAAAAGGAAAAGGTGACTATATTCATCATATAAAAGCAACATCAATTATGAGGATTGTATGTTGAACAATTAATAAATATCCCATGTTTTTGACAAATAGATGAGGTGGTGATGATTATTCTAAGGTATTATAATGAGTTTGATATAAGCTTATCTAAAGAGGTTACCATATACATCAATGTAACAATAATGGTGAGAGCAATAGGGCTTCCAACTGAGGCAAATCCCTCATACCATAAAAACCAAGATCCTTATGATTGAATCAGAATTAAGAGAAAATTATAAAATGGGATCCAATATAATAACCATTTATTCATTAAGGGATGTCATAGCATGAGTGATATCCTAATATATTTCATGTAGATTTTATAAGACCAAGAAAATCTCACTCTAGGAAATAAAATGGGTCATCAAAATTGCATATCGTATGATCTAGTTACATGAGAGTTTAAATTAGCCATATTTCCTAGTGTTTTAGATGGTTTCAAACATAGAAAATATGGCTTTAGGTGTATCCTAAATTTTCTAATACTAGTTATTATTATTATATTACTTCACTCAATATAAGTCTTTAGACAATCCTATCACATCTAAACGATATTTTTGGCCTGTAACCTCCTTGAAAAATCTTGTCTATAATAGGATAGGTAATTATTATGCATATGTAAGTACATGATTCACTCCAATAAGTGCCCAAGGAAGGTCTTTTTTTACTTTCCATTCAAAGGTGTTAGTTATCATGGACATAGTGGTGACACCTTATCCTTCACCTTCACTAATTTATTTGACCCCTTCACCCACTCCATCTCCCCATTACCCATCTCATCCAATTAAGGAAGACATCACATTATAATAGGAAGTTGTGGAAACCAAAACAAAGAAAGAGAAGGCTTATAAGGAAGCACAAAAAGATTTTAGGTGCTAACAAACTCTATATAGTCATCCACCCCATCCCCCAACTCTATCTATGAATAGGGCCTCATCCTCACCATAAGAAATCCCTCTATATATATGGATAATCCCCCCTCTCTCATCCATATATATATGAAAATAAAGTATGTATGGTTGGAGGGATGGGGGTGTCACCCTTCTCTATATATGGGGATACCATTAAATAATATATGGTGTCCCTCCCTATATATCTTATCTTATCCTATCTTTTCTTATATTATATATCTTAGTTTTATCATGAACTATTACCTAATTGTATCACATATCTAATCCATAATCAATCCCTATACATATATGGCTCAGCCTCCAGAGTTTAGATATTTCTAATTTTTATATAGAGGGAGGATTGGGTCTATCTATGCATGGGTCCCCTCTCTAACTATGTCTATAGGGCGGATAGGGGATGAAAAAAGGAGGAGGAAGAAGTAAATTTCATATACATATCCATATCTATATCCATATACATCTAATATATGGTATGGTATGGAGCACCCCTAGATTCTAGAATATAGGCCACCTATATCTCTTAGTCTAAATAGTATTATGTTGATGAATTAGGTCTTCCATATTGCTTAAAATGTACTTATATTACATATCTTCATGTATTGAGCCTATAAATACTTTCATATTCCCTAAAAAATAATGAATGGGATAGACACTAACATTTACATTAGTGTCCTAACCCGATGGAAGTGTCTAGTACCCTAAAGTCATTTAATTTACAAACGAATGTATCCTAATGGTTGGCCTAAGTGATTTAATGTGATATATTACTAAAAATGTATTTATATAATTAAAATATCAACCTTTTTTCATTCCTCACCTATGATTCACCTAGTAAAAGACTAAAGAGATAAAGGCAACTTATTAAATGTACTCTATCAAATATTCTGATGTAGGAGCATCATGCATATAAATAATTTGAGATTGTAAATGTGTCTTAGTAAGTCTATTAAGGTATAAAATATCCATATTGGTATTAATTATTAATTTCTAATTATTATGTGATGATGAAATAGAATATAAAAATTAGTCTTTTTACACCAATATCAAATTTGAATTCTCATATTGGTTAAGTTATAAAATCATAGGTAATGGTCAAATTTATAGATATTGTGTAAAGTGTCCTAGTTATATAAGTTTATCCATGTATTATAGGATAAATGTATAGAATATAAGGTCATATTTATTTTTTGGTAATTATATTTTCTTGAAAAAGATTATTTGTTGTGTCTATTCTCAAATAAGGCAAGTCAAAGGAGCAAATTTTGGGGCATGTTTACAAATTCCTAGCTTGGAGAAATGAACCACATGAGGATATAGAAGATACATAATTCCTAGGATATTTCCTAGGAATGAAAAAGGCTATAACATTTCTAAATTGTACATGTTTAAGCTACATAATAAGAATAAGGTTCTTGTATGGCAATCTATGAGTGTATATAAATCTATATTTATATATTTTATTAAAAATATTGAATTATTTTATGATTAATAATTTTGTATAATATGTTGGACATATTATTTTAATTGTAAACAAACAAATAAAGTGAATCCAAGGTCACACAAAACTCTTATCTGTTATATAGACCATGTTTTACTCACAACCCCTTTTTTTAATCCTTTGTTTGTTGATGAAATTTGTGCATAGTATAGATTTGATTATTTTAAAAGTTGGATAGGATATATAAGAGGCTCATCCAATCAATTATTTGAATTAATAGACTTTATCTACTATGAACCATAATTACATAGCTCTCAGGTTTAGTAAATTTAGAACAAAACCCTAGTTATAGGGTTTAGGTCACAAACAGAGTCATAAAACCAATTTTTAGACCTTGGAAATTTCCCAATTTTTGTGAAAATATTTTCAAGGGTTTTCAAACAGAGATTCAAGTGATTTTAATTTGGTATAAGGTATACAAAAGTTGTACAACTATCTGAGTATCCTTAAAACTTGCAAGTTTATGTTTTCTAGATGATAAAGTAAGGAATTGGTATAAATTCTCCAATTTCAAGTCTTAAAATGTTGGAGAATCCTTAAAATGTGTTTACATTAATATTTTAAGTTTCAATTATCTTTACAATTTATTATTTTGAGATTTGACCTACTAGAGCACTAATTAGATCTGTAGTTCTAAATAGGGTATTAGAGAATTCAATAAAATATCTTTTAATATCTAATACCTATATTGGTTTTAGCATTATAAATATGTTATTTAGGATACTTAGGATAGTTAAGTTGAGTTAAGATTTGAAAAGAATTCCAATAAGTGTATCATCTTGGGTACCAAATAACAATATTAGGTGAAATAAAATGTTACACATTAATATTATGAAGTCAAAAATGGTAGAAAGGGATAAATAAAGAAGAGGAACAAGGAGATAAGTGACCAATGTAGTGTTTCTTGAAAAAGTCAAAAGTTTAAACACCAGAATGAAGGAAATGGAACTATAACAAAGGAGAGGATGGATCTTGAAGATGTCACTAATAGATGAGATGAAATATATTAACAATAACCATTGGAATCAGAGCTATAAGGACCTAAATAGAGGCTTGTGTATAAAATAGTGGGATCAACCTCAAAACCAAAGGTAGATCTATTTATGTACGATGTAAATTTTAATTTTGAATATTTAATTAATTGGATTAGTAACATAGATAATTTTTTTGAATATGAAAATGTTAGACAAGAAAGTAAAGTGAATTTTATAGTGAAAAGTTGTAAATCCATGCCTCTTTATGGTGGGATGGTATGAAAATAGAGAGGAAAAAGAAAGGAAACATAAAAATAACCAATTAGGATAGAATGGTGTCAAAGTTGAAAGTAAAATTCATGCCTAAGGATTATAAAACCAACCTCTTAAAACAACTTCACATTCTGAAACAAAAAGACTTGATAGTAAAAGAGTACACAAAGGAGTTATATATCCTAACTATAAGGGCTAGTCACATAGATGAAGACTTTGAAAAGGTCGAAAGATATTTGAATGGACTAAAATTTGTCATATTATATGATATTAGTATTATTATACCAAAATAACTTGATGATCCATATCAATATGCCTTAAAGTTAGAAGAAACTCTTATAATAAGGTAACCTACACATGTTAGAGGAAGAATCAAACCCTTTAGTTGTATAGGATAAAAAGGAGGAAGAAACCAACCTCAAGTTCATCAATGATAAATCATTATCTTCCAAAGAGAATAATCACCTTCAAGAGGTAAGTATCCTTTTATAAGAAGAAGTCCTTTCTATAGAGGTATAAATGGAGAATTCATTGGTAGGTGTTTCAGTGTTAAAACATTTATTTACCAAACAAAGAAGTTCTCATATCACTCAAATAGAGAAAGAATAAAGTGTAAGTAATCCTATCCAAAAAGATGCTATTCAAGAAGGAGAATCACTATTGATGAAGAGAATCCTTCTAAAAATAGACAAAACATTTAAGGATCCACCTCAAAGGAAAACAATCTTCAAAACTACATAGAAGTCCAAGGTTAAATTTTGCCAAGCTATCATTGGCAGTTGAATCACTGATAATTTAGTATCCAAATAAATGGTAAGTAAGTTAAAACTGGGCAAGGTAATGCATGCTACTTGCTACAAAGTTTCTTGGCTTCAAAAGGTCATCAAATTCTAGTTGATGAATAATGTAATGTATAATTTAAGATTGGAAGTTACAAAAATACTATCACATGTGATATAATGCCAATGGATGTTTTCCATATCCTCCTAGGAAGACTATGGCAATGTGATAAATATCCTATCCATTATGGTAAGCTCAAAACTTATACATTTGTGAAGGATGGTAAGAATTATGTTGTTACACCTATTAAAGAAGGTGATGCATTAACAAAAGAGCATGCAAAGGTATTTTTGATCAATGGGAAAGAGTTTCTACATCATGTAAATAAATAAGAGGTGTGATATGTTCTTATTTGAAATCCTAAGATGGCTTTCACTTCTACTAAGCTTGATGAATTGACTTCAAAGATTCAATATTTGTTAAGTGAATTCATGGATATTTTAGTATATGATCTCCCAAATGAATTACCTCCTAAAAAGTGTATAGTTAATCATATATATCTAATTCATAGTGCTAATTTTCCTAACAAATGTACACACATAATGAATCCTAAGGAAAATTATGATATTGAGAAACAACTAAAAGAAATGTTGGATTAAGGAATGGTAAAATAAAGTTTAAGTCCATGTGAAGTTCATATAATGTTAGCTCCAAATTAAAATGTCGGTTGGAGAATGTGCACAAATTATAGATCCATCAATAAAAGAACAATAAGATATATATTTCCTTCACTCAGGATTGGTGATTTATTACATTGTCTTAGTGGTGATATATATTTTTAAAATATATATCAAAAGTGGATATCATCACATAAGAATTAGAGAATGGTATGAATGGAAGACAAATTTCAAAAGTGATGATGGTTTGTATGAATGGTTTATAATGCCATTTATCTTAAGCAATTCTCCCAATACCTTCATGAGGTTAATGAATGAAGTAATTAATCCCTTTATAGGTAAATTTTATATTACATACCTTGATGATATTCTAATTTTTAGTAGATTTAAATAATAACACCTAGAGCATTTGATAATGGTTTTAGGGAAGTTTCAGGAAGAAATGTTATTGATAAACATTAAGAAATGTACTTTCTTGAAAACTGAACTAATATTTTTAAAATTTGAGCTTTTCGATCTCAAAATAATGACTAAATATGGATAAGGATGAGGTAAAATAAATATATTAATGCCCTACATATAGGATTCCATTCTAGGTAAGGAATTTTCATGGGCTTGCTAGTTTGTATATAAAATTCATAAGGAATTTTAGTATTATTTTTGCACCTATGATAAAAATTGTTAAGGGTATCAAGCAACCATTCAAGTGGAATGATGAAACTAACAAAATAAATTATATTTTGAAGAATAAAATTATAGAGTAAACTATATTGACCTTATCTCATTTCATTAAAATATTTCACATTGAATGTGATGCAAGTGGGATAGCCATTGGAGTAGTTCTATGCCAAGAAGGTAATACAGTTGCTTATTTAAGTGAAATACTTAAAGAAGCCAAAAGACATTATTTAGCCTATGATCAGTAATTATACGGATTGTGAAAGAATTGAAGAAATGAATTCATTATATAATGCCTAATGAGATTATTTTATTCACTTATAATCAAGCTTTGTAGTTCATAACTAGTCAACACAAGTTAAATGAAAGCCATGCAAAGTGGGTAGAATTTTTGAAAAGTTTTAATTTTGTGATTAAAAATAAAATTGGAAAAATTAATAATATTTTTTATGCCTTGATAATAATAATTATCATTTTACAGGAAATGCAAGTGAAGGTTATGGGATTTGATGATCTCAAGAAATTATTTATGATAAATTTTATATGAGAAGTTATTTGAAATTATATAACTACATTATAAAATATCATTTAGATATTTTTAAATCATTAGAAACCAATATTTCATTTAAAATTATATGATAAAGAACATGAACTGAAATCCAAAGAAATAATTGTAAAAACATTGTAGTCTTAATTTATGTGATTGATCTCAAATTTTATAAAAATATATCGACTTGAATTTATTTGGAAATTTAGTAAACATATATTTTACATCTTTAAAATACTATAACACATTCTACATATATGTCATAGAAAAAAATTCTTCTCGATCAACCTTACAAAAACTAATAGAAATAAAAAACATGATAAAAAACATACAAATATTAAATATCATATTTGTAGTGGAAATAAAATTAAAATTAAAAATTATAGAGTTCTAAAATACAACACGAAATGAGAATAGATAATTCTAAATTAAGTTAGAGATATGAAGATAAAAAGACTATAAAAGCCAAAAGAAATTGCTAATCAACTAAATTAGAAAAATGAAATATTTTAATTTAATTTCTTAATTTTAATTATATTTCCACATTTAATTATTAATCTTACCATAATATTTATTTTTGTATTATTTTAAATTCAATTTTTCCATTTTATTTTTATAATATTTTACTCATAACTTTATGTTTTCTATTATTTAATTATATTAAACTAAAAAATTGTAGTGACTTCCTCTTATCATCTTGACAATGAATAAATGAACCTAAGTTTGTAAATGTTATTCATGTTATTTTCATTCTCATAATGATGATGGTTTATACAATGTGACCCAAAATGTTAATCCAAATACTCTCCCCCGTCCTTACATCCATAGACTGGAAATACAATTTATATTATCACTTTACATAGCAAGTAATTTTGTCTTGAAGGCTAAACATTTTGAATAGTTGAGAATAAACATAGAAAATAGGATTACAGATTTAGCATTTCTCAAAAAAAATTGGAATAGGAGTTTGTCTATTTTTTATCCAAATAATAATAAAAAAAATATGCCAAAGGAATAAATCCATCTTTAATAGAACCAACTTATCTTTATTAATGTCAATTATCATAGTCAAGAGATCAGAGTTTAGCCATGTTTTTTCAAGATTAAATGATCTTCACTTCATGTCTAAGGATTGATATTTTGATCAAGTTTTATGTTTCCTCATTCATTATAGTAGAATTCCTAAAGCAACATTATGAAACTAATCAAAAAATAAAATTCCTTCGACTCACTAGCCATCATAGACGTGGGTATTTACATTTCTTAGGCAATTCATTTGATAGGTTCATGTTTGTCCATGGAAATGTTGATCCATATAGAATTATCATCAAATACAAGCAATATATTTCTCCTCTTATAGTGTCATAAAATGGTATTATGCTCTCCCTAAGTAGCATTTAGAAATGTTCTATGTTAAATGTTTGTTATTAAATAGATGAACTATTATTTGTAAGAAATATATCCATGCCTTGTAGCACATTGATTCATCTTCCTTCTCACATATCCAAGTTAGATTTAGATCAACCTATTCCCATTTTAGAGTTATGATGCCTTCTTATCCCTTTGGATTGTATGATTTTTCATCCAATCTAATAGTTCCACATGTATCTGCATCCATTAATCAATCTTGTACCTATTTATCTAACTATTTCTCTTTCTCCTTTTCTAACTCATCTTGTTCCTTACTAAACATTCATATTGAATCATCTATGTGTCCTTTGTCATTATTTTTTGCTTATAAATTAAATATCCTCTCTCCCTTATGTAAAATCTAACATCATTCAACTTTGGATGTTCCAATTAGTATGAAAACATTAAACATATTACTCTCTCCAAATTTCCTTTTCTTGATGTTGATGATGATATTAACAAAAGTAATGTAAGAAGGTTACCATTGGTTTATAAATTTATGCATCATGATTGAGATAATCATCCTTATAAAGTTAACATGCCATATGTTTTATTTCCTATTCATAACAATAATAACTTGTTTACTGATGGTAAAGATCTCTCTAAGATAACCTCCTTAGAAATTATTAATTATCACCCTAATCACGCCCCCCACCCTTTCTAAGAAAAGTTCTCCTCTATACCTTACTAATTCCACTAATATTTATATGTTTATGAAAAACAACTTGGAGGTTAGTGGGAATGGGATTTAACATCCCTTCCTTCCATGTCTCTTAACAAAGATACATTACAATTAGGATTTCCATATAATTGAGTTAAGATTAACACTAATTTTAAACGTTCAATTGATGATTAGGAGTCTAAATTAACTTATCACATTTTCCCATTGACTACCACTCTTTCAAAAAATTTAAAAAGGCCTTTGGTTTTGTAGTTGCACTTTATTATATCATAAGAGAATATTTGAATTGAAAGTGCTCTTAAAGGTATACTAGTTAAAATAGTTGAAGAATTAAGACAAGACTATTTATTTATGATAAGGAAAACAAAACCCGATACTCCTAATATTTATAAATCTAAAATGGAATGGTATGAAAAATCTCATCTCCAATGAGAACATTGTCATCACTAAAGATGATAAAAATATGTTTCATTAATTTGAATACCAAGGAAAAATGATATGTATCTAGGTTTACTATGTGTAGGTAGGTTTATAATACAAATATTGTAAAGTATATAGGATCAATATTCTAGTTCCATCATTAGATTATAAAAATTATACTGTCATTGTCACAGACACTATTATCATATCTAAATACTATCATTAATACTAGTGATTGACTAGATGTAGGTGCCCAAGATGAACTAATGACTGGATTTAGATGTGATCAATTTTGTTTTTCTTCATCATTTTGACACCATTATACTAAAGTATTCAGATTTATGGGTGCGAATGTGTGTGCACAAGGGTGAAATATAGTATATGATGATGGATGTAGTGCTCTATCTTGTAACATGAAAAATGTCACTCATAGGCTACTCTTTGAATGCTTTAAACCATTAATATTATTTCTCCTATGTTTCATATAAAAATTGAGATGAATAGGATAGAATAGTTTGGTTGTGTAGTTGATTAATTTATCTTTAGTAGGTGTTTTATATATATTTTCTAGATGAGGAATGAGAAGGCCTAGACTTATATTTATGCCAAAATTGTGAAAAAAAGTAATTGTATGGTCTAAAAAGACAAATAAGCCAACCCATAGGTTTCAAAAGATTTGAAATTTACATGACTTCTAACAACTAGGCACTAGATAAGGATCTAAACACTATTGTCGGCAGTCGTGTCCCTCTATGGTTTGTAGATTGAAGAAGGCTATAAAGTAGGTATGGATATAAAATTGATACTGGAGGATCAAGTTTTAAGTTTTTCATGATGTACATTATACCTCAGTCATAAAAAAAATATGGATTGGATAAATAATTAATCATTTAGAAACAATGAGATGGTAAATTTGAGGATTTCGGTAGTAGGGGCATCTAAAATTGAAGGGTAAATCCTTGATTGACATTTTTCAAATATAAAAGACTTAGATGCTATAAGTATTTAGATTTAGTATCTACATATACTGATTTTCATTCTAAATGATTTTATTTCAAATTGTGTATAAGTTTTATTCTCACCTAAATATTATCCAAAATAAATCTAAAAATTTAAGAAGACTCCCTATTGAGCTTGGGTCATTATTAATTTTTAATACACCTTAGATAAATATCAAAGCTATATTTCATAATATTTGGTTACATTAAATTATATACACATACCACACCATAGTATTTATCCCTTATTCTAAGAGGAACTCTACAATTCTTAAGATAAGAATGATAGAGTTCTCATAAGTTTATAAAAAACATAAAAAGGAAAAATAAATTGAGTGTAAATAAATAAAAATATATTTCTTCAACTTTTATATGAGGAAAGGGATGAGTATAAACATAAGGCATAATAATGATGATCCAAAGGCTTATAGGGTTTATAATGAAATAGAGACAATCAAATGGTGAAAAGAGTGTTTTTGTAACCAACACACCCACATTCCTTCCTAGATAGGGTCCCACATTTGTATGAATAAAACTCAGAAAACATTCAATAACTTATAAAAATAAATTTATGAAATTGCTTCTATTATGGTCCAATGATCCTTTCAATTTAAAATTTTATTTAAATCTAAATTTACAATTAACTTATAAATAATTTAGATTTGGACATATGTATGCATGTTAGTTTTTAAGATCTATCTTTAAATTATTTTGTCAAGGTTTTTTATATTTTGTCGGACTTTTAGACTATAACATAAAATATAATATAAATACAAAATTTAAAGTTATTTTTTACCAATGGTAGGCATATTGATCATTGGAAAATACATTGCATCATAGTAAAATATTGGAACCATTCTGTAAAACATAAAAGAAGGGTAATGTGATTGTATAAATCCTATAAAAGCAACATCAGGTATGAGGATTGTATGTTGAACAATTGATCAATATCTAATGTTTTTGATAACTAGATGAGGTGGTGTTGATTATTCTAAGGTATTATAATGAGGTTTATATAAACTTTTCCAAGGAGGTTACCATATACATCAATGTAACAATAATGGTGAGAGAAATAAGGCTTCCAACCGAGGCAAATCCCTCATGACATAAAAACCAATATCTGTATGATCCAATAAAACTTAAGACAAAATTATGAAAGATGATCGAATGTAATCACAATTTACTCAGTAAGGGATGTCATATAATGAGTGATATCCTACTATATTTCATGTAGATTGTATAAGACCACCAAAATTTCACTCCAAGCAGTAAAAACGGTAATCAAAATTACATATCACATGATCTAGTTACATAAGACTTTAAATTAGCCATATTTCCTAGTTTTTGAGATGGTTTCTAACATAGAAAATATGGATTCAAGTGTATCATATAATTTACAATACCAGTTCTTTTTATTACTCTATTACTTCACCCAATATAAGTCTTTAGACAATCCTATCACATCTAAAGGATATTTTTGGCCTATAACCACCCTAAAAAAATTAGTCTATAATAGGATAGGGAATTATTATGCATATGCAAGTACATGATTCATTCCAATAAGTTCATGAGGATGGTCTTGGTTTTACTTCCCATTCAAAGTCATTAGTTAGCATGCACATAGTGGTGACACCGTATCCTTCACCTTCACTAGTTTATTTGACCCCTTCACCCACTCCATATTCCGATTCCCCATATAATCCATATAATTAGGAAATCACATCATAATAGGAAGTTTTGGAAATGAAAATAAAGGAAGAGAAGGCTCATAAGGAATCACATAAATAGTTAAGGTGCCAACTAAATGTATATAGCCATCCACCCCATCCACAACTCTATCTATGAATAGGGCCTCAACTATAGCATGAGAAACCCCCTCTATATATAAGGATAATCCATACCCCTCTCTTTTCCCTATATATATGAAACTTAACTAGGTATGGCTGGAGGGATGGGGGTGTTACATCTTTTTATACATGGGGATACCATTAATTAATATATGGTGTCCCTCCTTATATATATTTTCTTATATTATATATAATTTTTGTATCATGAAATATTACCTAATTTCATCAGATATATAATCCATATTAAATCCCTATCGATATATTACTCAACATCCTGAGTCTTGATATTTCTAATTTTTATATATACCAAGGATTAGGCCAATTTGTACATGGGTCCCCTCTCTAGCTATGTCTATGGCATGGATAGGGGACCAAAAAAATGAGGGTGAGTAATTAAAGTTTATATACATATCCATATCCATATCCATCTAATATATGGTATGATATTTTATGCTATGGGGCACCCCTAGATTCTAAAATGTATACCGCCTATATCTCTTAGTCTAAATAGTATTATGTTGATGAAATTGGTTTTCCATATTGTCTAAAATGATTAAAATATACTTATATTCCATCTCTTAGTTTATTTATCCTATACCTACTTTCATATTCCCTCAATAATAACAAATGGGATAGACACTAGCATCTACATTAATGTCCTTATTTGATGTGAGTGTCTAGTGCCCTAAAGTCATTCAATTTATAAATGAAATGTAACCTAATGGTTGTCCTAAGTAATTTAATGTGAGATATTATTCCAAATATATTTTTATAATTAAAATATCAAATTTTATTCATTCCGTACCTATTATTAACGTAGTAAAAGACTAAAGATATAAAGAAAACTTATCAAATGCACTTTATCAAATATTTCGATGTAGGGTCATCATGCATATAAATAATTTGAGATTTTAAATGTGTCTTAGTAAGTTTATTAATGTATAAAAAATTCATATTAGTCTTAATTATTCATTTGGAGTTCTTATGAGATGATGAAATAACGTAGATAGTATAATTAGTCTTTTTACACCAATATCAAATTTAAATTTTTAAATTGGTTAAGTTGTAAAATCATAGGTAAAATTAAAATTTATAGATAGTGTGTAAAGTTTCCTAGTTATATATGTTTATCCATGTATTATAGGATCAATTTATATCATATAAGGTCATTTTTATTGTCAGGTAATTATATGCGCTTGAAAAAGACTATTGGTTGTGTGTGTTCTCAAATAAGGTAGGTCAAAGGAGCAAATTTTAGGGCATGGTTACACATTCCCAGATTGGACAAATGAACCACTAGAGGATATAAAATATACATGATTCCTAGGATATTTCATATGAAGGAAAAAGGATATAACATTTCTAATTTGTACATGTTCAAATTACATAATAAGAATAAGGTTCTTGTATGATACTCTGTGACTGTATATAAATCTATATTTATATATTTTATAAGGAAAATATAAGTATTTTATAATTAATAATTTTTTAAAATATGTTTTATATCTTATTTTAATTGTATTAGATATCAGGAAAAACAACTAAAGTTAATCTAAGGTCACACAAACTTCTTTTCTATTACATAACCATGTTTTGATCAAAACCCCTATTTTCAATCCTTTGTTTATCAATGAAAATTATGCATGGTCTTGATTTGATTATTTTAAATTTTTTATAGGATATATAAGAGTCTCATCCAATAATTTTTTTAATTAATATTCTTTATCTGCTATGAACTATCATTACATAGTTCTCAGGTTTAGTAAATTAAGAAAAACCC
>JARHVA010002001.1:1277500-1282500 GCA_037957365.1 Torreya grandis
AGTTCACATGTGTGGTGTGGTTTTTCTCTTTTTTAGTATGATATACTTTGTGTCAAATCAGCTAATGTCAAGGAAAATTCTTCAGTGGCAGTGGAAACCATCTATATTATTTTTGTTTGGGTGGAAAAAAAATTAACATTGGAACTATATTAAAAATTGGTTTTAGGGTTGGGATTTGAATTTTTCTAATGTATATCCTTTTGGTTTTTCCTTGAAAATAACCAAATCTAGATTCACTTCCATATAGGTCTCTAGTTCAAACATTTTTGGAACTATGTCTAATGTCTTCCTTGAATCTGCCATCAATTTTCACTCAGTCTAGAAGCGGTTCTAATTTTTATAATTTTGCTCAATATATTTGATAATATATGAAGATGATGTTGAATATTCACCTTTAGAATCAACGATTAATATAATTTGGGTTGAAAGGGAGTCCTTACACCTAGAAGAATTTTTTTTCTTCTAAAGTTGTTAGAATTTTTGGTCAGATGTCCTATACTAAAATAGTTATGGAAAAGAAATAGTAGTCATCCATAGTCAATGGATTAGGACCATGAGTAGTCTCCTACTTTCAAAACAATTTTTTTAGATGTCTTTGGAGGTGTATATGTTTACAAGAATTTTTGCATAAGTGGTATGGTAAAATTGATCAGTTTCTAGGTGCATTTTCAAAAACTAACCCAATGCTTTACCAATCATTTTAAGATTATATTTATTGTAGAATTGAAGAGGGATATGGGATAGGAGAACCTAGATGGGTTTCACAATTAGTGATTTGGTGAGAAGGTTGAAGTTTGGGGATAATGGTTTGAAGACCAAGGGGTGGTGATTTAATAGACACAATTGGTTTTTAATTTTCTCCTTGTCTTCAAAACGATGAAAAACAATAATAAAAAAGATTCCTACACATGGATATATTTCAAATCTACCTTCTAGGAAGGGTTACTAGTTATTCAATATCTAAGCATGAAATTCTTAAAGTTTTAGCTAGTAATTCATGAATCTACAAATAACTCCATTGGTTGAGAAATATTCCTCAGATTTGAGTACTTACCAAGATTCATCCTATAGAAAGACTATAATAGGATTAGAGGAAGTATGATTGAGTTGTTTTGGGGTGTGTCTTGGTGCCTCTCTATAGGAGATAAATTTGGCAAAATTTTTTATGATCAAGTCAATAGCTTCTACTATGGCCTCCATCTTCATGGCATTCTAGACCCTATTGTTGGCATTCTTGGGATTTATATTCCATAAGGATTAAAGATAAATGCATAGAAAATGATATTTCATACAATGTAATTAATACTAGACACATATTTAAAATAAATATAACATTTGATATGTCTTAAATATATCATAAGAACAATAACATATGTATTTAAAAAAAATTAAAACACATCCAAGAGACCCATTTAAAATATTTTGGGAAGAAGTATTGAGATTTCAAATTTGGTAATGTATTAGTTAGGCACAACGTATAACAAAAATATATACAGTCATTAATCAAATGGGGTGGGGTGAGGGGGGATTGGGGGGAACTTCATGTGTTTATGGACACAAACAAAAATACTACAAAAGGACTTAAAAGGGGGTTCACTAGAATTTAAAGACAAGTGTATGATTTTTCTCCTAAACAATTCTTAAAACTAAACCAAAAATCATTACCTATGTGAATATAACCAAGTTATAATTGTGAGAGATTTCAAAATGTAGGATAGTATGAGATATGTCAAGGCATGGAACTCCAAATTTTGATCTCTATAATCAAAATAGTAACTCTTCTTTTCAACAAGATGGCTTAATACAAGGTTAGTATAGAAAGTTTCATCCTAAATGACTTTATTTCAAATAGTGTATAAGTATCAATGTCAGTTAGATATTATCTAATACAAATATAAACATTTAAGAAGAATCCATTTAGAGATTTATTTTGCATCACTTTTACTTCACCTTAAATAAATCTAAGAGCAAAGTTATATTTTAGTATCCTTACCTAGATTAAAATATATGCAGAGACCACACCCTATTATTTTTCCCTTTTTCTAAGAGGCACTCTACACATCTTAAGAGGAGAACAATGGATTTTTTACAATTTTTTCAAAGAAAAATAAAGAGGAACAATCGAGTAAGAAAAAACCACAAATATATATTTATCCAAACATTCTATGGTGATAGGTATGAATAGAAAAAATGTATAGTACAAATAGTTCAAAGGCTTACATGATTTGTAAGGAAATAGAGATGCTCAAATGGATAAAATAGAATTTTTGTAAATACCACACCCACATTCATTTCTAAAGAGGGGCCTATATCCATATGAATAAAACTTGTAAAGCATTCAAGAACATAAAAAAATAAATTGCTAAAATTATTACTAGCATGGTCCAATGATATTTTTAATTTAAAATATTATTTCAATGTCTTAGGAAAGTATATACTTCACAACAAAAAATAACTAGTAAACAAAATACATATTTACAATAACAAAGATAATTAAACTAAACATGCATGAGACAAAACACCAAAATTACATGGTAAAATGTAAGCAAAACGTAGTAAACATCCATGGTACAAGATATCAAACTTTATTAATTCAAGATGAACAAATTATATGTGAGTTCAATATAGATTACATACCCACTCCACAAAGATAAATACACCTAATTTGTAAAGCACTATTTGAATTTCTCCTCCTAAAAACATAGTGGAAAATGCTATTAGGAGTTTCCTTCCTAAAAATATAATTTGGTGGAACTTGTCTTCCTAAAAATAAGTGTTTGACTCCTTGATTTTTTTGTTGCTGACCCCCTTATCCCCCATCCCACTAGACACCCTTATAATAATAATGTGGAGTGTTGCTTCCCACCACCCCCTCTCCCCCCTTTGCCCCAACACCGCTCCTATCCCACCAACACACTCCTTGTCAAGGAGTGGTCTATAAACTGAGTCACAGAAGGATCTAACATATAACTTTGTTGTCAAATATCTAATGCAATATACACTAACAGCTATCTTCCAAATAATTTGGAGTTTGATATATGTAGTGATGCCATGTTTTCTAGAATTATTTACGAAGGCTTCTATCAAAGTTTGCTACATTTTTACATATTTTTGCACTATAAATTAAATAAATTGATTTAAACATGAAAATGAAATTTAAATTTTATGTTTTATATATATGGGATAATGAGACAAACCATTATTTATTATGCGGGAGTCAAAAATTCTAATTTGAATAAGTAACACAAATAGTCAAACCAAAGAAAACATTAGAGAGTGCTTGTCTATGCAATATTCCATTTGACTTTGAATGCCTCTCTTGATTTCCCTCTATAAATATGGTAGAGAACTAAATTCAATAGAACCTCAATAATCGCAACAAAGATCATTGAGTGATTTATTATTTAATTACAACATTATCATTTTTCTCTAAATTTAGTGCAACAAAGCTCTAAAAATGATGAGATTAATGGTTATGAAAATAATCATACTACTAGTTGTCTCAACCTTTTATTTAATGTTAATGTCTCAGTTTGCCATAAACTCTTTAAGTCACATCATAAGAAAATAAACCTCACTGAAAGCGTGGACTAGGAAGATCAATGTCACTTACATCCAAAATGTTGTGACACTCATCACCCACCACCCGAGTACCCCTCACCACACTCCAAAAAACCTATTTTATCAAGCCAAAATTGGGAATATGGAAAATTCCCTCATAATACCATTAAAAACAATGTCATTCAAAGTTATGAATTGTACTATTAGCCTAGATACATCAAGTGATTCCTAGTGAATCTTCTTTCTATATAATTATTCATAGTAATCAGAACCAATAATACCTGTCATGTTCAAGTTTTATTTTCCCCCACCATTTCAATTTAATTGATTTATAGATGTTAATCACTGTAATTTAGATTTCACATTGGATTCGAATAAATAACATTGCATCAATGAATTTTCATGTTAGTTTTGATGGAATCATTCTAATTTCTTGTTCAATTGAGAGTTTCATATCTCAATGAGCAACATGTTACATGTAGACAAAGTTATTTACATTAACTAAAGCAAAAAAATTAGGAATTAAACCATCACTATCTATAGTCACAATATTAAAGACTTCAACTATGGTTGAGAAATTAAGATAGTGGATTAAATAATTTAATAATTTATAATTCACACATTTCATTTCCAAATAGTTTTCTCTATAAATCCATTACAATTTTTTTATAAAAGAAGATACTTGAAAATATTTAATTACAATTAAAAACATAATTAATTTATTGTATCTGATGCATCCAAATATTGCTCAAACATTATAAACCCATGTTTCCTTTGAAATTATATGATATGGAATATGGACTGAAATCAAAAGAAATAATTGTAAAAATATTATTCTCAATTCATGTGATTGGTCTCAAAATTTCATCCATTTTAAGAAATTTAGTAAAGATACATTTTACATCTATAAAAGACTATAACACATTCTAAAATCTATATATGTCATGAGAAAAACTTCTTCTTGGTCAACCATGAAAACATTAATAAAAATTAAAAGCAAGTTAAAAAATACACAATTGCTAAATATAGTATTTGTAGTGGAAATAAAATTAAAATAAAAATTTATTTTAAAAAGTAAAATATAAAAATTAGAATTTACAATGTTTCAAAATACTAAGTAAAAATAAAAATAGGAAATTCTAAATTAAGCTAGAGATATGAAAATTGAAGGACTATAAAATCCAAAAAAATGGTTAATCAACTAAATTAGAAAAATGAAAATTTTTAATTTAAACTTTTTGTTTTCATTAAATTTCCATATTTTATTATTATTCTTACCATAATATTATTTTTTTGTATTGTTTGAATTTTGATTTTTACTATTTTATCTTTATTCTATTTTAATCATAAACTTATATTTTCTATGATTTTATTTTAGTTTGATAAATACTAGTTTTTTTACGAGAGCTTTAACTGAGTTAGAGGCATAATAGGGGGCC
>JARHVA010002001.1:1295000-1312500 GCA_037957365.1 Torreya grandis
AATTTGTTATTGATGTGTTTGGTTTGGTTGTGAAAGATTAGATTCTTTACCATCTAGATTGTAGAATGTTGTCAACCATGAGAGGAGTTGATGAATCTTGTTATTCCTATAAATATGAAGGAACCTTTATAAGCCACAATATGTCTCTAGTTGCCTCTGAAGTGGCCATATATTCTACCTCTACTAAGGAAATATTTGCAACTGATTGCTTCTTATATTTTTAACTGACAACTGTTGCTCCAAAAATCATTTGAAAACCCAAGGTGAACTTTACATCTTCACGATTACCAGCATAGTCAAAATCTAAATACCCAACTAGTTTAAAGTCCAATGCACTTGAGTATTTAAGCCCAAAATATTTGTGCCTTTTAGATATCTGATGACTCTTTTTGCTAGTACCCAATGATTCTTCCTAGGTTGTTACATGAATCTTGAGAGAACACCAACTTCATATGATATATCGATTCAAGTGGTAGTCACACAAAGGAAACTTCTAATGAGTTGTCTATATTTAGTGGCATCAACCAAATATATTGAATCTTTAGATGTCAATTTGAGATTCTATTACATGGTTGTGCTAATAGGCTTATAATCTTCCATTCAAAACTTGCTTATAATGTCACCAACATAATTTTTTTGAGTTATGAAGAAATAATTTAGTTTCTAAATTAATTAGATACCGAAATAGTAATGAAGATAACCTTAATTAGTCATTTCAAATCTGTTCATCAAGTCTGATTTGAATTTTACATTTTACCATTCATTGTTCCCTATGATGAGTAGATCATCAACATAATCACAAAAAATACAACTATTTTTAAACTATTTTGATGAGAAAAGTTTTATCTTCAAACTCTAAACATTTGAAGTTCATGTTCATGAGTTTCTCAGCAAATTTTTTGTACCATACTCTAAGGGCTTGTTTCAAACCATACAATGCTTTTTCTAGTTTACACAGCTTATGCTCTTGTCCCTTTACTATAAAACTATAAAGTTCTATCATGTACATAATTTATTTTAGGCATCCATTCATAAATTTAGTTTTGACATCTATTTGGTGAAATTTCCACCTATTGTGAGTTATTAGAGCCAACATGCTCCGAATGTTAATCCATTTTGTTTAGGTGAAGAGGTTTCATTGTAGTCAATTCCTTCCTTTTGAGCATACCTTTTGTGACAAGCCTTGCTTTGTGATTTTAAATTGATACATCAGCCTTGTATTTATTGTGATAGACCCACTTAAAACTAATTGATTTGTAATCATATAGTGGATCAACTAGATTCCATGTCCCATTTTTCACTAGTGATTTATACTCATATTTCATTGCTTTTTTCCAAGAGTCAATATTTTTAGATTGTTTGAAAGTTTTTGGATCTTAATCAAATGAAACATTGAGTTCCTCTTGAAAATCATCCAATATTAGGTTTCCAATCATGTCTTGAATTTCATCAATAGAATTGTCTAGTTATGATGAGGTTACATGTACACTTTATGTGCCTATTTTTCCTTAATAATCAGGGCTCACATATTTTAGTGTTTGAGTGGCCTATTTAAGCATCCTTTTTTATGATTCAGGTGTTTTGGATTCATCTTGTAAATTTATTTCACTATATACCCTCTATTTTATTTTCCCTTGTTTAATATCTGATGAAGTTTCACTCTCTCCTTTAGGAGGAGTTTCAATCTCATCTACAAGAGATAATATAAAATCAATAGATTACAAACATTATTCCCCCTGATAATTGTCTATAATATTTGAATCAATTTCCTTATAGCTATCAAACTTTACATATTTTTTTAGTCAACTCAATTACTAATCAATATGCTCTTTGTCCTTTGTAGTCTCCCAAAAGACAAATCTTGTGATAAGAAACTTATTTTATTTCTCATCATATATCCTGAATGCCTTGGAGCAATCATAATATCCCAAATGAATTTATTTTTGACTATTGTGGTCTAATTTATTTTTGTTATCCTTTGAAATCAATGTGTAACAAGTGGATCAAAAAATACAAAGATGTCACATTGAAGGGAGCTGACCACACCATATCTCATATGGATTCTTTCATTCAAGAGCTATTGATTGTAATCTATTGTAAAGGTATACTACTATTTTAACTACTTTGGCCCAAAAATTTAAATTTTCCACTTTAAAATAAAAAATTGCATGAACCATATTCATCATAGTTCTATTCATTCTTTCAACTATTCTATTTTCATTTGGACTATGAGGAACTATGAGATGGTGTTTGATCCCATTTTACTCAAGATAGGATTTAAATTTATTTGATGTGAATGCACCAACATTGTCTATCTTGAGTGTCTTAATGTGGGTTTATGTTTCATTTTAAATCATTTTAAAAAACTTTTTGAAAGTATCCAATGTATCTGATTTATTTTTCAGAAAGTATATCTATGTCATTAGAATGAAGTACTTATGATGTAGGCTTCACACTTCTAATCTAATTTTACACATAGTGTGGGAATGCCAAAATCATCATTATTTTTAAATACATGAATGTTTTTATAGTTAATGTGACAAAATATATCATTCCACAACTATTTGAAGACATTTTATCTTCCACAAGAGGAGTATTATTCCTTGAATTTAGTGGCTCACCCTTCAATTTGAGTATTTTCCCTTCATCATATCTAGTCAAGATGATTGCATTATCTATTTTTTTCCTGATTATGACATCACCATTATCCAATATAATATAATGGCCTTATTTCCTTATAAGAAATAGGGAAAATAAGTTTCATTTTAATTTAGGAAGGTATAGAACATTCCCAAATTTGTAGTTTGGGAGTCCTAGACACTTGAGTTAAATTGTAACTCTTCTCTATGGTTTTAGACTTGATCTATCTATGAGGTATATTGAGCGAAAAAATTATTCAATGTATTCCTCAAAGAAGTATTTTAAAAAATTCATATGTTGAGTGGCACGAGTATCAAGAACACAAGCATCAAACAATGAGGAACTAATCATGACATTGATTGCTTTATCGTCTGTATAGGAAAAGAAACATTCAATAGTGAATTGGGTTGAGTTTGACTCTTTTTACTATTTATTTTTATTTTTTATCCTTATCTATATAGTATTCTTTTATTTTATCCCATGGAATCCTACATTTTTTATTCTCATGGCTACATTTTCTGTGACACCATTCACAATAGAGGTTTTTTTTATTAGTCTATTTTTTATTTTGACCACCATGATTTTAATTTTGACCACCTTTCTCTTTGTTCTTGTACTTGTTATTTCCTTAATTTTTAGAAGACATGGCCTTGTTTTATGGTTTATAAGAATTTTATTGATATAGCACACACTTTCACCTATTATGGTTTCTATTTTCCTTTTAAATGCCTTTTCTCTTTCTACCATTTTTTCAACCAAATGGTCACATGTGAGAGTCTTAAACTAATTTATTTATTGTAAAGACTCATGTTTAATATATAAATAATATTTAATAAAAAATTATTTTATGAATTTGGTCATGTATATGTCAATTTTGACATCTATTGCTTCAACATCATGTTTGATAGCACGTATACTACCATATTTCAACTTGAGGTTGAATAGTTTTAAGTAAAATTAAATGTATTCCAAATCTAAATGGGAGTCATATAGGTCCTTAAATTTTTTTATATGCTTCCCATGATGTATTGTACCCCTGTATATGATTAATCAAATATCTCTCAACAAATGCCCTCAATAAGGCCAAAGCCTTTTGATTTTTCTACTTCCATGACTGTATGTCCTTTGTATTCCCCATTGGTTTAGCTAGTTGTGTTGTCCCATCACAAATATATAACCATATATCATTGAAGATGAGCATGTTATCTACTTTCTGAGACCATTCTAGCCAAATGTCTTAGCCAGTTAAGGTAGTGCCAATAATGGATTTGATATAATGCATGATTTTGAGTTTTTAGAGGTTTTAAGTTTTTTTAAACCCCAATTGGTTCCTTTTCACTCCAAAATGGTCCCATTTTCTATATATGAAAATTTAATAAAAATTATTTTCTTTGTCACTAACATAGGCTTAAAAAAAAACATTATACATCAATATACTTAATTTTTCTTGATTTTCAAATTTACGTTTTTTGACATATATGAATGGGTGAAAAGAGTATCTCCCCTTATTTATCCTTGAAATGCAAAATTTTGTTGTTATTTTCCAAAATTCACTTAGAGTATCATGCCTCAAAGAAATTAAAAAAATTCTCAAATTTTAAATGCCTTCAAATTTAAATATTTTCAAATTTTGAAAATGGACATTTAATAAATGAAATTGTCTTTTTGAATAAAAAGTTTAAATTTTATACGTCTCCATTTAATAAAATTTTGTTTGATCTTATTCCAATATTAGAAAAAATGAAACTGAATGACCTCCTTCTAATGAAAAATATTCACTTTGCAGGGAATCTTATATAAATCCATGCAATATAGGAAGAATTTGAAGCACCTCATAAAAGGAAATTAATGATTTGTTGAATTGCCTCCATTCCAAAACTAGTGCCATTGTACACAACCAAACTAGTTTTTACTATGTCAGAAGAATGCGAAATCATACAAAGTCAAAATTATTTGAAGAGAATGCCAAATGTCAAACCATATGTTTGTATAAAACATTTCTCAAATAAAACCATACGATGTAAACTATGTAGTCTTCAGACATATCCATGCAATTTTTGATTATATAAATAAAAATAGAATGAAACCTCTAATATAAAATAGCCTTAGGTGATATCAAAATGCCAAAATACCAAAACTCCATAATAATTATTATCCATGCCAATGTTAAGCCAAGTGGCAGCACACTAGCAGGCAGATGAAAATGGCAATATAGGATTTGATATTGGTGCCAAACATTTCTATACCTTTATCAAAATAAAAATGCCTTACAAGAATAGTTATATAATTCTTGGGTCTAGCAAAGATAATTCCATGACATATTTGTCCTCCTAAACTCTAGTAGGAAATCAAGAATTGATTATGCACACCTGAAATGTCTCACTCAAGTCCACATTGAATGGTAAAAATGTTATCTAGTCAAATGAAATAGTATCAATGATATAATAGTTATTCACGAATAATTTATTGAATTTAAAAAGATTTCTTTGCAAACCCCACAACTAAAACAAGGAGAGAATATTTTTTTCTAGGATCTGATACCAATAACAAGCATAATCATATTTAGAATGGCAATGAGTTTCTTATTTTATGATTCAATTTGAAAATAATAATGGCAAAAATGTGACTTATCATTTCACCTACCAAGAAGTCCATTCATATTCCTTAGGAACTATTTATTTATATACAATAACACAAAAGAAATGAGAAACTACACATAGGAATTAGGAAATATTATCTAACTAATATTATAATTTAAAGTTAAATTTTACCAAAGGTAGGCATATTGATCATTGGAAAACACATTTTAACATAGTGAAATGGTGGAAACATTATGAAAAATATCAAAAAAAGGATAAGGTGATTGTATTCATCTTATAAAAGCAAACTCTTGATATATTCTTTAAGCTAGGCAATAAAACTAAGTTTTCCAAACATAGTATATGGTCCATCACATTCTTTCTAATCATTGTATTCCAAGAGGCAATGTATTTTTTAAATGCAATGCTTATATGATGTTTCTTAATCATTGAATTGGTTAAGATTATATTTGTTTGAGGCTTTTTGAATGATGAGTATTGTAAGGTTTCTTCCACTTAGGAATACACAACATTTATGTCTGAATAGTTTTGGGTCATTTTCAAAAAAAAATTAAAACTAGTATTAAATTTGTTCTCAATGTAATATTAGTTTGTTTTCCAATATTGAAATGTTTTATATAATAATATCAAACATTGTAAAACTTTAAAAAAATAATTATTTACGAACCATGGGATATTATAAACTTTGGTCTGTGTTTATGATTTGTTATTTATTTGAAGAGTATTTTCTTTTTAAATAACAATTGAGATCAAAAAATTGTTTTAGATATTAGTTTCCATTCCTTTCATACGAGCATGCAACTTTGTAGGTGATTTTAAAGATAGTGAAAATTTATACACATGTTTTTTACATTAATTTTTAGGGTTTACATTACATTTTTTATTTTTATTACCATTATTTTGGTGATATTGATAATGGGTTTAAAACCTTTTGTAGTTTTATAGTCCTAAATTCCATTACATTTCCTAAATTTTTGTTTGATAAGGTAAATTGACAATTCATTTTTAATCTCTTATAACTTTATACAATGGATAAAGAGATTTAAAAAAATGTGCTCAAAGGGGATGCCTCTACCATTGGTAAAACCAACACACTAACCTTACTAAATATAAGTAATAAAGACCATCCATACCAAACAATGGACACTACCTTCTATAAACCCAATTAGCATTTGGTAATATTTCATGAAATATTTTCCATGCTACCAGTTCTTTCATCTAACTTGTGAAATTCTACTTAGAGCACCCCCTGAGTGGAGATATATACTAGATGATTGAGCCACTAATATCTTATATTTTTTGGTACATTGGTCCAATCTCCCTTATCTTCCTTAGCTTTTGGATGAACTAAAAGTATATTAACAACTAGTTTACAGGGTTGAGATTTGACTTATACTATTGTATTTTATTTTTGTTCTACCCTAAAAATGTCTTATTCTATATTCACTTCCACATAGTTGTCTAGTTCAAAGGTTTCTAGTACTATCAAGTTTTCCTCAATCTAGAAGGGGATCTAAAGGTCCTTTTTATGCATAAGATATTTAAGATCATCTAAAGACAATGTTGAATACTTACCTATAGAATTATCCATTACTATAAGAGGGGCCATAAATAATTCCTTTCAATAAGAAGGATATTTTTTTTCTAAAATTGATATAGTTTTTCAACAATTATGGCATCAAAATAGTAGTGCTTCATAGTCAAGGGAATGGGACCATGAACATTCCCCTACTTGAAAAATAACTTTTTAGGTAGGTATTTAGAGGATTATATGTTTAAAAGAATATTGGCATAAGTAGTATGGTAAAATGGATCACTCTATGGGTGCATTTTTACGAACTTACCCATATCTTTACCAATCACATTGAGTCTTGATTCATTATAGAACTGAAGAAGGAGATGAGTTAGGTAAACCCAAATGGGTTTTACATTTAGTGTTTTGGTAAGAGGGTTTAATGTTGGGGACCATGGTTTTAAGGTCAAGGGGTGGTGCTTCAAGATCCGTAATTAGTTTTGAATATTCACCTTGTCTTCAAAATGATGAAAAAAAATAATAAAAATGCTTTTTGCACTTGGGTAGATTTAAAATTTACATTTCAACAGTGGCTACTATTTATTTAAGATCCATGCATGAAATTTTTGTAGTTTTTTCTAGTAATTCATGAAGCCATAGATAGATCCATTGGATAATAAATATTCCTCCAATTTGGGCACTTGTCTAGATTCCCCCTCAACAAAGAGTATAACAACATCAAAGCAAGTAATATTGAGGGGTTTTAGGCCAGGTTTTGGCATCACTTTATAGGAGATGACTTCAATAAGGGATTTGATGTTTAGTTCCCTAGATTCCACTATGGCCTCCATCCCCATAACATCTTAGACTTTGATGTCAGCATTCCTCATATTTGTATTTCCCAAGTGCTATAGGTAAGTGCATTAAAAATATGATTTTATATAATGTAAGTATTACCATACACATATTTAATAGAAATAGGCAATTTGATACGGCTAAAAAACCCATATATGTTGGCCCCATTTTAAAATGACAACAAATTATTATATCTAAGATAAAAAAAAATAACTGCAAACTAAAGTCGAAGGCCTTGGCATATGGCCACATCCTTATAGATATAAATATAAATACTAAAAGGGGTTAAAATTTTATTCACTAAAATAGAAATGCCAAAATATGAGCATCATCACTTATATAATTAATATTAAATAGTGATTCCTTATTTGCATGAGAGGAACTTGATGAAAGTTCTGATATATTTCAGATTGTAGCCTAGAATAAGAATAATAAGATAGGGATTTAAAAAAAAATTAAACACACCCTAAAGACTTATGTAGAATATTTTGAGAAGTAATGAATTTTCAAAGTCAGGGATGTATTGTTTAGGGACAACATATAATGAAAAAATCATATAGTTATACAAAAAACAAAGAAAAACGCTTCTTGTCTTTATGGACACAAACAAAAATACTACAAAAAGGACTTTAAAATATCTTCATTAGAATGTAATGGATAATGTATGAGTTTTTTTTTTTTTGGAAACATTATTAAAATTAAACTAATAATCCTTATCTATATTATGTTGAAAAAGATAAAAATCATCTAGTCACACAATAAATACCATTCGTTATTATAAATGAGCTTCTGTATAATATGGGTAAGATTGATGTGTTGCATAAGTTAGTCTTGGATTATTAGTGACCATAATTGCTATAAGAAGCACATCAAAGAGTGATTGGATAATTGATTGTGAGAAAAATATTACAATGTGGTCTATGGTGGCCTACCCTATTCTAGGATGCATATAGAGTCACAAATAATTGTGATGTTTGTCAATAAATAACAAGGCTAAATCAAAGGGATGAAATGTCACTAAACCCCATGTTAGTAGGAGAACCATTTGAATAATGGGGAATTTATTTTTTATAAATTATTAATACACACAAAAAATGTAGTCATGCCAAATATATAATAATTATGATGAATTAGTTCACAAAAATGGGTAGAAGCTGTTGTGACACCAAGTTGTAACTCCAATGATGGATAAATTTTTATATGAGAATATCATAAAAGAGTTTTGATGTTCAATAAGGATAGCTAGTGATAAAGGAATGCCCTTCTTACACAATACCATCCAGATTCTAACATAATAAATTATGATATTAGACCATAAGTGCAAAAAATATAATCCTCAATACAATGGAAAATCAAAATCATATAACATATTCTAGGAGAATATACTTATAAGGATATTCAATGTGTAGATAAATTATCGGGAAGATAAAACTCATCTATCTTATGGGCATACAAGATGAATTATAAATTTAAAACAAGGTTGACTCCTTTCCATTTGGTCTATGAAATAGAAGCAATTATGCCTCTAGAATACATATTTCTTAGACTATGAATCACATTGATATTCAAATGGGATATCAAGATTCACTTCAAGAAGATTTTTAGATATAACTCAACTAAAGGAAACTTAAGTAATTAGTGATTTCGACACAATAAATAATTAAGATGAGTTAAAAAATCATTGCTTTATCACAATCTATGATCTAAATTTTTTATCTAGGGTATATTAAATTATTATATGATATAAGAATTTAGGAACATCTCGGTAAATTGCGAATTTTGTGGAAAGGACCATATATCTTCTAAAAATTATCAGTGAAATGAATAATAATGCTAAATCACATTCGAGGAACCTTCCTCTCAAGGAAAGTAAATCGATGCAAACTTAATACTTATTACTAATTATATCTAAAAATATCATGTTAAAAATTTATTCAGTGTTGAGTAGTGGCATGTAATTAGTATTTCTCTATAATTTACCATTTTCTTTTCCTTTTTAGTTTTTGTAGTGTAACTATGTGTAGTTCAATTTTCATATCACATGGAATCATAACATATTCTAAAAATTCAATGTCAAAAAGTATGAAAGGAAAGAAGCAAAGCAATGTAAAATTAATATAAAGAAGGCTCAATGTGGGGTCAACAGAAGATCAAGTAAATATGTCAGGGAATAAAGTAGTGAAAAAAGGGTATAGATGATAGTCAACAAACAGTTACTCACATATCAATTGATGACTGATCACTTTAAATTTTACATCTTTTCCAAAGCATATCAGTGTGTCAAACTTAGGTTATGTACAATAAAGGAAAGTCATTACAAATGAACATCTGGTGCATCACATCATGACATTTTAATGATCAAATTAATGATCCTATCCATAAAATCACAAAGGTCACATAAAAACAACTAATTTCATTTAAACCAAGAGCATAATGACATGAAAATAACTCAATACATGTCAATGTAAAGTTTTAGATGAGTTGAGTGAATAAAAACTATATCAACATGGGGAATAAAAATCACAATGAATTTAAAATCCCTTAGAAAAAATGAGACATTTGTGAACCAATATTCATCTACTTACTTGAGCACAAAAGCATGGAAGGTTTCAACATAGCATAGAAAAAATAAGTTGATCATATACTCTCATACCACTGAATAATACATAGAATGATAAATTCTAATAATTTTAGCATGGAGATAGATAAGGCACCATGATCATGAACCTTATGATTTTATATAAATAGATTTGTTTTCCCTAGATCCAATCATTATTGAGCAACCCATAGGCATAGCAATGAAACATAAATTATGAGGATTTTATGTTGAGAAATTGATCAATATCAAACAATTTGTTGACTAGATGAGGTGGTAATGATAATTCTATGGTAGTATAATAAGGGTAAATATACTTGTCCAAGGGTGTTACCATATACATCAATGAAAAAAAAATGGTGAGGGAAACATGGCTTATAATTTGAGGCAAACCCCTCATGCCATAGAAAACCAAGATCCTTATGATTCAATCAGAATTAATAGAAATTTTTGAAAGAGGATCCAATGTAATCACCATTTATTCAGTAAATGATGTCGTAACATGAGTGATTTCTTACTATATTTCATGTAGATTCTAGCAGACCACCAAATTTCACTTTAGGCAATAAAAGGGGTCATAAAAATTACATATCACGTGATCTAGTTACATTAAAATTTTAGTTAGCCATATTTCCTAGTGGCTGAGATGGTTTCCAACATAGAAAATATTATTATAGGTGTATCCCAAAATTTCCAATACTATATCCTATTATTATTACACTATGGCTAAAGGATATTTTTTGTCTGTGACCACTTTGAAATTTTTTGTTTGGACTAGGATAGGTAATTCTAATGCATAGTTGGGCCACTTCAGTCAATGATGGATTGAAGTTCATGTGTGCATTACATTGCATGTTGGAGTACCCTCTTATGTGATGTAGTTATTTGGACCACATGTAGAGATCACCAAAATTCAAGATGGATTGTAGGTGTGATTTCATGGGTTAGATATTACACCACATGTCTCCATTCCATTATTAATCACAATGTTATATGCATAAGAAAAATTATTTAGAAGTAAGAATTATTTCTCAGAATGGTGACACATATGCATTCTATGGCCCCTAAAGTACAAATTATAGTTACACATATATAAGTAAAGTTATAAACATTATAGAAAGCACCACCAGACACATTTATGGCCCTAGAATAAATTACTATAGGGAAAATAAATGAACTAGTGTAGATGAAAACACTATCTCTCCCACTAAAGAAAAAGATGTGCAATAAGAACCCTTGGATCTATGGCAATAATTTCTTAAATATTATTGTTAAGTATGAACTCACACAACTATGAGCTATCATATAAGAAGCTTATATGTCTATAATGGAAGACATAGGCACGTAACTCATCTATAGTAGGATGCCATCATTACACAATAGGAAGTTATGAAGACCAAAACAAAGCAAGAAAAGGATCAGAACGAATCAGATAAAAATGTAAGGTGTCAAGTATGTCTATATAGGCACCCACCCCATCCAAAAATATATCTATGGATAGGCCTCGACCTGTGATAGATAACCCCCCCCCCCCCCCACTCTATATATATGGAGATCCCCTCTCCTCATCCCATCTCTATATATAGGAAATGTAACACTATATGGTTTGAGAGTTGAGTGCGGTACCCCTCTCTACATATATGGGGAGATCATTAAACACTATATGGTGACCCTCCCTATATATCTTATATTATATATCTTTATTGTATCATGAATTATTATCCTATTATATCACATATATAATCCATAATCAATCCTTATCCATATATTGCTTGCCCTCTTGAGCCTAGATGTTTCTAATTTCTATATATATGGAGGATTGAGCCTATATATACATGGTCCACCTCTCAAACTATGTCTATGGGGTAGAGATTGAACTGACATAGGAGGGGGCAGAAGTCGAGGTTAAATCCATATCCATATAATATATGCTATATTATGTGGTGCCCCTAGATTCTATAATATAGGCCACCCAATCAAATCATTGACTATATATATATATATATAGTCAATGTTGTGTTTGTTATTGAATAGATTAAATATTATCTATAATAAAAATATCCATTACATGTAGTATGTCAGTTATTCTTCATTCTCGCATCTCCAATTGATATTCAAATCAAGATATTCCCAGTGCAGAGTTTATAGTTCCTTCTTTTCCCTTTGGATTGTATGATTTTTAATCTGATCCAATAGTTCCACATTTATCTACATCCCCTAATTTCTCCTAAATGTTAGAAAATATATTAATTTTTAACCCTTAGAAGATAGCTTGAAGAAACATCTCATACTACTCATAAGATCTATTGGGCCCCAAGATTCATAAATTAAGAATCCCATTAAGAGTTATATTGTAGATGCATCATATTATTCCACTTATTTTTTAACCTACTTTCTCTATATAAATATTAATCATCATGTAGGAAAACACTTTTTCTTTTATTAAAAACTCTTTAGATTTAATTCTTTAGTGCAGCTATGTTTGGAGTCAATTTATCATCCAAAAAAAACTGTGGCATTGGGATCAATTTTTTTTTTTAAAGTTAGGGAATACAAATAAGATGTTCAACCATATAATATGGTTCATCAAATTCCTTCCAATCATTATATTCCAAGAGGAAATATATTTATTTAATTTGATACTTAGATGATGTGTCATAATCATTACATTATCTAAGTTTAACTTTTTTAAAGCTTTTTGAAAGATAAGTATCATAAGATTTCTTACACTTAGGAATACATAACATTTATGGGTGAATATTTTTTTGGTGGTTTTTGAAAATGGAAGCACGAAAATTATTATTAATTTTTTTCTCAATATAATATTAAGTTTGTTTTCCACAATTGAAATGTTTTATAAAAGAATTAAAAACATTGTAACACTTTCAAGCAATAATTATTTATGAACCATGGGATATTATAAACTTTGGTTTGTGTTTGTAATTTGGTATTTATTTAAAGAGTAATATTTTTTAAAATCACAATGGAGATCAAAAATTATTTTCGATATTAGTTTCCATTCCTTTAATATGAGTGTTCTTATATTTTTTGAGAAATATAGCCTTGTAGGTGCTTGACAAAAAATAGAAATTTTATATGCATATACTTTTACATCACTTTTTAGGGTTTACACTATAGGTTTTTTTATTTTTATTTGCATTATTTTGGTAATATAAATAGTCATTTTGAAACCTTCTGTATCTTTATAGTCCTAAATTCCAATACATTTCCCAATTTTTTAATTGATAAAGTTAAATGTCCATGGCCTCCATCTTCGTGACATCTCAGACCCTAATGTTGGCATTCTTGCGATTTATATTCCCCTAAGATTTTAGTTAAATTCATAAAAAATGTGATCTTATACAATGTAATTATTACCATACACATATTTAAAAAATAGAATGTTTGATATGGCTAAAAAAACCATATATGTTGTCCACCTTTTATAATAACAACAAACTATTCTATCAGGGCTTAAAAAAAAGTAAGTGCAAACTAAAGTCAAAAGCCTTTCCTTATGGCCACATCCTTATAGATACAAATATAAATACTAAAAAGGGCTGAAAATGTCTCATGAGAATAGAAAGGCCAACGTATGAGCATCATCGTTTATATACATGAGATTAAATGGTGAATCCTTATATGCATGAGAGGAACCTGATGAAAGGTTTGAGACATTTCAAATTTTGGGTTAGCATAAGAACAATAAGATAGGTATTTTTAAAAAATTAAATCACACCCTACAGCCATATGTAGAATATTTTGAAAAAGAAATAATGAATTTTCAAAGTTAGGAATGTATTGGTTAGGCACAAAGTATAATGGAAAATTTATATAGCCATCCAAAATTGGGGGAAGGGAGGGTTTCATGTCTTTATGGACACAAACAAAAATATTACAATAGGTACTTAAAAAGGGCTTCACTAGAATGTAAAGGCCAATGTATGAGCTTTTTCCAAAAAAATACTTAAAACAAAACTGAAAATATATATCTATATTAATATAACCAAGTTATAATTTGGGGAGATTTCAAAATGTAGGCTATTATAAGATATGTATAGGCATGAGACTACAAATGTTAGTCTCCATAATCACCATAGTTAACTCTTTTTCTCAACAAGGTGGCATTATACGATTTTACTAAACTAAGTTTCATCCTAAATGGCTTTATTTCAAATAGTGTAGAAGTTTCAATGTCACCTAGATATTATCTAATATGAATATAAAAATTTAAGAAGACTCTCTTTTCATCTTTATTTTCTATCAACTTCTACTACACCATAAACAATTCTAAGAGCAATGCTATAATTCACTACCTTTGCTTAGATTAAAATATATGTAGAGACTACACCCTATTATTTGTCCCTTGTTCTATGAGTCGATCTACACATCTTAAGAGGAGAATGGTGGATTTTTCATAAGATTTTGTAAATAAAAGAAAGAGAAACAATAAACTAAGCAAAAACCACAAATATATATTTCCTCGACCATTCTATGGTGACAAGGATGAATAGAAAAAAAAACCATGGTAATTCGTAGCAACAAATAACTAGTAAATAGATTACAATTTTGAAATAATAAAGATAATTCAACTAAACATGCATGAGACAAAACACCAAAATTATGTGGTAAAACCTTAAGAAGTAAAAACTTAGAAAACATTCATGGTGCAACATATCAGGCTTAATTAATTCAAGATGGATAGATTATATATGAAATCATTATAGATTACATGTGAATTCAACAAAGATAAATAAATCTAATTGGTAAAGCATCGTTTGAATCCTCCTCCTAAACATGAAGTGGAAAAATGCCATTGTGACTTTCCTTCCTAAAAATACAATTCGGTGGAATTTGTCTTCCTAAAAATAAAGGTTTGACTCCACCCCTTTGCAACAATAATGGGGGTTGTTGCTCCCCCACACCCCCCTTATCAAGGAGTAGTTTATAAACCACGCCAATAAAAGATCCAACATTTAATTTTATTGTCAAATATCTAACACAATTTACAGTAACAACTCTCTTACAAATAATTTGAAGTTGGATATATTCGAAGATCTCAACTTTTCAAAAATTATTTATAAAAACTTCTATGAAGGTTTGTTATATTTTTATATATTTTTACACTATAAAATAAAAAATATAATATAAAAACGGAAATGAAATTTAAATTTTATGTTTTCCCTATATGGACGAACCATCATTAGTTGTGCGGGGGTCAAAACTTCTAATTTGAATAAGTAACACAAATAGTCAAACCAAAGAAAACTTTGGACAGTGACTGTCTATGCAATACGCCATCTGACTTTGAATGCCTCTATTGATTTCCCTCTATTAATATGGCACAGAACTGAATGCAATCCCACCTTAATAAGCGCAACAAAGCTCATTCAGTGATCTACTATTTAATTCAAACTTTAAGAGTTTTCTCTGATTTTAGCGCAACAAAGCTCTAAAAATGGCGAGATTAATGCTTATGAAAATAAGCGTACTGCTGGTTGTGTTCAACATTTTATTTATTGTGGTTGTGTTCAACATCACAATAATAAGCACAACAAAGATTATTCAGTGATTTATTATTTAATTCGAACTTTATGAGTTTTCTCAGAATTTTGCGCAACAAAGCTCTAAAAATGGCGAGATTAATGCTTATGAAAATAAGCTCACTCCTGGTTGTGTTCAACATTTTATTTATTGTGGTTGTCTTCAACATCACAACAAAAGCAACCTCACTGAAAGCATGGAGCAGGTAGATCGATGTCACTTACATCCAGAATGCTGTGACACTCATCACCCACCGCCCGAGTGCCCC
Organism: Torreya grandis; assembly: GCA_037957365.1. Lineage (NCBI taxonomy): Eukaryota > Viridiplantae > Streptophyta > Pinopsida > Cupressales > Taxaceae > Torreya > Torreya grandis. Next base: position 1,311,017 of record JARHVA010002001.1, read on the forward strand.
TCACCAGACTCCAATAAACCTGTTTTATCAAGTCAAAACTGGGAATATGGAATGTCCCTCATAAGACCATTTATAATAATGCCATTCAAAGCCGTGAATCGTACTATCAGCCTAGACACAATCAGTGATTCCTAGTCAATCTTTTTTCTATATAATTATTCATAGTAATCAGGACCAATAATACCTGCTGTGTTCCAGTTTTCTTTGCCCCCAGCATTTTGATTTCATTCATTTGTAGATGTTAATAACTATAATTTAGATTTTGCATTGGATTAGAATAAATAACACTGCAGCTATGAGTTTGAATGTTAGATTTGATTGAATCGTTCTAATTTCTTGTTAAAATGAGAGTTTTTATATCTCACACGTCAATACCTCAATGCGCAACATGTTACACGTAGAAAAAGTTTTGAAATTAACTAAAGCAAAATTTTCGAGAATTAAACCATCACTATCTACAGTCACAATTTTAAAGACTTCAAGTCTTTGTTGAGAAATTAAGAACGTTGATTAAGGAATTGAATAACTTATGATGCATACATTTCGTTGCCGAATAATTTTTTTGTATAAATTCCTTAAAAAAAAATTTATAATTTTTTTTTGAAAATATTTAAAAATATTATATAACATAATCAATTAACTTAATTTGATGCATCTAAATATTACTCAAACAAAAACCATGTGCCATTTCAAATTATATGACAAAAAATATGATCTGAAATGAAATGAAACAATTGTCAAAATATTATAGTCTCAATTCATGTGATTGATCTCAAATTTTTTAAAATATTATCAACTTGAAATTTCTAAAAATATTAGATAACACATATTTTACATCTGTAAAAGACTATAACACATTCTAAAATCTATATATAATATAAGAAGAAATGCTTCTTGGTCAACCTGGAATAAAATAATACAAATTCAAAACATGTTAAAAAATACACAATTGTTAAATATAACATTTGTAGTGGAAATAGAATTAAAATTAAAAACTATTTTAAAAAATAATATATAAAAATTATTAATTCAAATTAGAAATTACAATGTTCCAAAATACTATGCAAAAATAAAAATAGATAATTCTAAATTAAACTATAGATATCACAATTAAAGGACTATAAAAACAAAAAAAAATTGCTAATCAATTAAATTAGAAAAATAAAACATTTTAATTTAATATTTTAATTTTAATTAAATTTCCATATATTATTATGATTCTTACCATAATATTATGTTTTGTATTTTTTGAATTTTTATTTTTGCTATTTTAATATTATGGTATTTTATTCATAAATTTATATTTTCTATTATTTTGTTTTATTTTTATAAATACTAGCTTTTGACCATAGGTTTAACCAAGTTGGAACCAAAATAGAGGGCCCAATCTTCAGAAGGCAAAAAAAGATAAATTACCAAGATATAAATAGCCAAAAATAATGTTTAAGCATCCTAATAAAAAGAGGAAAAATACACACCACATA
>JARHVA010002001.1:1322500-1387500 GCA_037957365.1 Torreya grandis
ATATTTAAAAACTTACACATAGCTTTAGAAATCACTTTAAGTCTTGATTCCTTCTATAAATGAAGAGGGACATGAGGTAGGGAAACCCAAATGTGTTTTTTTTTTCTGATTTAGTAAGAGGTTTGAAGGTTAGGGACCATAGTTTTAAGATCAAGGGGTGATATTTCAAGCTCATTAACTACTTTTGATGTTTCTTCTTATCTTAAAAATGATGAAAAACAATAATAAAAAAGCTTTTTACACCTAGCTAAATTTAAAATATACCTTCTAGGAGTGGTTTCTAGTTCTTCAAGATACATGCATGAAATTCTTGTAGTTTTTTCCATTAATTCATGAATCCACATATAGATCTATTGGCTAAGAAATACTCTTCTAATACGAGAACTTGCTTAGATTCCCCCTCATAAAAGACTACAAGAGGATGAGAGAAAGCAAGCTTGAGTGGTTTTGTGCTAGGTCTTGGCACCACTTTGTAGGAGATGACTTCAATAAAGGATTTGATGTTTAGGGCCCTAGATTCAATTTTGGCCTCCATCTCCATGACATCTTAGACTTCGATGTCAACATTCCTAGGATTTGTATTTCCCAAGTATTATAGGTAAGTGCATTAAAAATATTATTTTATATAATGTAATTATTACCATAGATGTATTTAATAGAAATATATAATTTGATATGGCTAAAAAAACCATATATGTTGGCATCCTTTTAAAATAACAACAAATTATTATATCTGAGACAAAAAAAGTGCAAAATAAAGTCAAATGAGTTTCCATATGGCCACATCCTTATAGATATAAATATAAATACTAAAAGGGGATGAAAAATGTCTTCACCAGAATAAAAAGGCCAACATACTAGCATCATCACTTATATATTTAAAATTAAATGGTGAATCCTTATCTACATGAGAGGAACTTGATGAAATTTTGGAGACATTTCAAATTGTAGGCTACCATAAGAATAATAAGATAGGGATTTTTTTAAAAAAAATTAAAACACACCCTACAGACCTATGCAGAAGATTTTGATAATAAGTAATGAATTTTAAAAGTAAGGATTATATTGGTTAGGCACAAATTATAATGAAAAAGTCATATAACTGTAATAAAAATAAAGAAAATGGGCTTCTTGTCTTTATGGACACAAACACAAATACTAAAAAAAGGACTTAAAAATGGCTTCACTAGAATGTAGATTCCAATGTATGAATTTTTCTCTAAACCATACTTAAATTTAAAATAAGAATCCTTATCTATACAATGTTGAAAAACATAAAAATCATCTAGTCACATAATAAATATTAGTCATTATTATAAATGAGCTTCTATATAATATGGGTAAAGATGATGTGTTGCATAGGTTAGTCTTGGATTATGAGAGACCATAATTACTAAATAAGCACATAAAAGAGTCGTAGGAGAATTTATTGTGATAAAAATATTAAAAAGTGGTCTATGGTGGCTTACCCTATTCTAGGATGCACATAGAGTCACAAAGAACTGTGATATTTGTCAACAAATGTGAAGGCTAAATCAAAGGGTTGAAATGCCATTTAACACTGTGTTAGTAGTAGAACCATTTAAAAAATGGGGATTTTATTTTTTAAGACCCGTTAATACACCCAAAAAATGTAATCATTCTAAATATATAGTAGTTGTGATGAATTATTTCACAAAAATTGGTAGAAGCTATTGTGAAACCAAGTTATAATTCCAATGACAGATAAATTTTTATACAAGAATATCATAATAAGGTTTTGATGTCTAATAAATATAACTAGTGATAAAGGAATGAACTTCATACACAATAAAATCTAGACTCTAACTAAATAAATTATGATATCAGACCAAAAGTGTACAAAATATTATCATCAATATAATGGAAAATAAGAAGCATACACCAAAGTCTAGGAGAGTATGCTTAAAAGGATACACAATGTGTAGATAAATGGTTGGGAAGTTCGAATTCATCAATCCTATGGGCATACAAGACTAATTATAAATTTGAAACATGTTTCACTCTTTTCCATTTGGTCTAGGGAATGGAAGAAATTATGCCTCTAAAATACATATTTATTAGACTATGAATCACATTGATAATGCAAATGCATATCAAGATTCACTTCAAGAAAGGTTTATAGATATAAATCACATTGAGGAAACTAAGTAATTATCAAGTTGGATATAATAAATAATTAAGCAAAGTTATAAATCTTTGCATGATCACAATATTTTATCTATAATATATTAAATTATTATAATATATAATATTTTAGGAACATATAAGTAGATTATGCATTTTTTGGAAAGGACCATATGTCATCCATGAAGTATCATAGAAAGGAACAACAGTGCTAAGGGGCCTTCAAGGAACTATCCTCTCAAGGCATGTAAATGGATGCAAAATTAAGAATTATTACAAGTAATATATAAAATATTATGTTAAAAATTGATTGGGTGTTGAGTAATGGCATGTCATTAGGATTTTTATTTAGTTAACCATTTTTTTCTTTTATAGTATTTTAGTGTAACTACATGTAGTGTAATTTTCATATCACATGAAATAATAAAATAGTCTAAAAATTCAATGTCATAAAGTATGAAAGGAAAGAAGCAAAGCAATGTAAAATTAACATCAATATGTCTCAATTTGGGGTCAACACATTATGAATTAATTAAGTCTGGGAATGAAGTAGTGACAAAAAGGGTATGGACGACAGGCAACAAATAGTTACTTACATATCAATTAATGATTAATCACTTTAAATATTACATATTTCCCAAAGCATATTAGTGTGTCAAACTTAGGTGAATCACATCATGACATTCTAATGATCAAATTGATGTAACATTCCATCAAATCACAAAGGTCACATAACAAAAAATGATGTCATTTAAACCATAAGCATAATGACATGAAAATAACTCAATACAATTCAATGTAAAGTGTTAGATGAGTTGAGTGAATAAAAAATATATCAACACGGGGAATATAGAGCACAACACATTTCAAAAACCTTAGACCAAATGAGCCTTTTGTGAAATAAGATTTATCTACTTACCCAAACACAAAAGCGTGGAAGGTTTTAACATAGCACAGTAATAATAACTTGAGCATATTCTCATACCACCAAATGATACACAGAAGGATAAATAATAATAATTTTATCATTGAGATATATAAGGCACCATGTTCCTAACCCTTATGATTTTATATACATAGATTTGTTCACCTGATATCCAACCATTATTAAGTAACCTATAGTTATAGTTATGCAACATCAGTTATGAGACTTGTATGTTGATAAATTAATGAATCTCAAACAATTTTTCAACTAGATGAGGTGGTGATGATGATTCTATGGTAGTATAATGAGGTTAAATAAACTTATCTAAGGGATTTACCATATACATCAATGAAAAAAAAAGGTAAGGGAAACATGGATTATAATTCAAGGGAAATCCCTCATGCCATAAAAAACCAAGATCCTTATGATTCAATCAGATTTAATAGAAAATTGTGATAGAGGATCTAGGATTCAGTAAAGGATTTTGTAGTGTGAGTGATTTCCTACTATATTTCATGTAAATTCTATAAGACCACTAAAATTTCACTTTATGAAATAAAAGGGGTCATAAAAATTGCGTGTAACCTTATTTGGTTACATGAGAATTTTAATTAGCCATATTTCCTAGTGGCTAAGATGGTTTCCAACATAGAAAATATTACTTCAAGTATATCATAGAATTGAAAATACTAGTTCCTATTATTATTACACTATAGATAAAGGATATGTTTGGTTTGTGGCCACCTTAAATAATCATGTTGATAGGTAACTAGTATTTATATTTGAGCCACTTGAGTTAATAATGGATTGAAGTACATGTGCACACTGCATTGCATCATAGAGTACACACTTAAGTGATGTTATTATTTGCACCACATGTACAGATCAATAAAATTTATGATGGAGCATAGTTGTGATTTCATGGGTTAGATATTTCATCACATGTCTCATTTCCATTATTAATTACAATGTTATATGCAAAAGTTTTTTTTTTGTGGATGTAGGAATTATTTCTTAGAATGGTGTGACATATGCATTCTATTGCCCCTAAAGTAAAAAATTTAGTGGCACATATATAATCAGAGTCATAAGCATTACATAAAGCACCACTAGACCCATCTGTGGCCCTGACATAAATTGGGGGGTTTTGGAAGATAGTTTAGTTGGGGACCTATTACAAGATATATAAATCCTAGATATGTTTAATTAGGGGCAAGATAAGAGTGTCATGTAGTGCATTGTATGCTACACATAAGGCCAATCACAAAATTTTAACTAAAAATTTGGCACTATGGTAAATAATAATCAAAGCTTAAAACTAAAGAAGAGGAAGAATAAAGGAAAGATAAGAAGTAGAGAAGCATAAAAATGAAGAAGAAGCTATCACACAAGGGAAGAAACATGAGGAAGAAGATAATGCGTAGAATAGGAAAGATGAAGAAGAAGTCACACAAAGTAAGAAATAAAACATTAGAGGAAGAGGAAAAAAGAAGAATAAGTTGAGAAAATAAATAATGATCAATAATGAAAGAAGGCATAAGTAGAACATAGGAAGAAGGTTGAATTTGATGCAGTAGTCAAATAGGAGCATAAAACATAGAATACCTATGAAAGAAGGAAGAAGAGAACAATATAAATACAAGGGAACAAGCTACCAAGGATGCTACAAAATATGTAGAAGAGGTAACAAGGAAAAATACATAGGTAATTGCCAATATAAAACAGGAATTAGAAATAAATAATAAGGCTAAACTCGTTACCAATATTTAGAAGGTTAAGTAACTATAATAACATGTTAATCTAACAAAATATTTAAAATAATAATTTATTCTTCATGTTTCATATAATTATATCACATTGTATGCCTTAGGAATGGCATTAAGAGGTGCAAAAAAATACGTATCATAGTAAAAAAACTCAAACAAGAGTCTAATTAATATAATACATACAATCCCTACCCTTATGAACAAAAACCTTCACACTCCTAATTTTTCAAATTCGTCACCAAATAACCCTAACCACAATTATTATTACTTCTCTAACATTGACCACAACAAGTCAAGAGACATCACTTTATGTGAACCAACAAACACTATAAATTAGGCTAAGGGATTAGACACATTTTGTAATTCCTTAGAATAGAAGCACATTGAGATAGAATAGGAAAACCTAGAATTAATGGAGGAAAAATCATATTGTTATGCTTAGTTGGCCAAGGCCATAAATATCATATACGATATTTATCTACCATTATTAGTACATTTTTTGGGTGATTAAGGATGTCTAAGGAAAATAAAATCATTAATTTACTTTCTCAACTCACCAAAGATTGGGTGACTACACCAGAAACTAAAATAACTCTGACTGCAAGGTTAGCAATTGAAATCTAAAATATGAGTCCTCTTCTATCTACTCAAAAAAATATGAATAAGGGTCAACAATATTATGCAGTAAGCCAACCAAATTCGCTGTAGTATTCTATATTGGAAGTAGAAATTTTAGGATGCACTAGGCAAGCTTCAAATATATTTTTAAAAGGCAAACAAGGTAAAGAACATCATGCAAAATCACATGGTGATGTTAGAAAACATGGCCAGTATAGTCAAGGATTCTCTTAACTAAAGAGATAATTTCATTAAAAATATGGCTACATGGAAGAATGAGATGCTTCATAGTATGTTTTTTGGTGTCCAAAACCACAATTATTATAGATGATATTTTATGATTATATAGAGAATCTATCTTATAATTTGGAAAACTCAAACATTAGTTGTTTTTCTCAATTCTATGCCTTTCTCACTTTCGTAAGTCTTGCATTTGATCTATCTTTTTTCCCTTTGGCATATATATCTTAATATAAATAGTTTTATGTTGATGACCCATGTATTCCATTTTGACCAAAATGCTTAAAATGTACTTATCTTCTATCTATGCAAGTTTTAATCCTATACCTACATTCTTATTCCCTAGATACTGAGATCTAGGATAGTTGTTAGTGTCTTGTCTTGATGTAAGTTTCCGTTTCCCTAAAGTATTTAAATTTTCAAATGAAATGTATCATAATGGTTGGCCTATGTGATTTAATGTGATTTATTACTACAAATAGATTTATATAATTACAATATCGACCCTCTTCATTCCTCACTTATGAGTCACTTAGTAAAAGATCAAAGATAACAAGGTAACTTATCAAAGACACTCTCTAAAACATTCAATTAAATAAATATTCCTTATTTATATACTATTTATAAGTAAAACACATCTATAAGTCTAAATTTGTAAAGGATCAACCCAAGATCCTAATTTTCTAAGTTACAAACTAGTTCATTTTTGTGCTTACATTGCACATATTATACAATTCACACACAAGCCAACACATAGGGGAGAAATGCATGAATATAAGGACATCTTATATAGTATTCTCTATATAGGAAGTACCCTATAATAGAAGAGTCTTTAGGGTTATCTTCACACCATGTACCCACTAAGCCATTTTTACCCAAAGTCACCATGAAGATTGAAAACTAGGGTTTTTCAATTTCATAAAGAGCGATATTCCATGACCTAAATCTAAATAAACTAGAGCGAATGTGAGTTAAAACCTAGAAACATCCAATTAGTTAAATCATTTTACAGTATGTATTTTATATAAGACACTTGCATCAAAACCAAATAGTACCATCAACACAACTATCTGAGGATACCATTAATGTCTAGGTTTGTTTACTTCTTGAGCTTATACTATTACTATTTAGACATTGTCATGATCCTTATGATGTATATCATAGGCCTATATGTGATCATGTTGGTTCTATACACTTAAATTATTAAATCTACTTAGACATGATCCTTCTATGTGATACAATTTATATTCACAAAACATATAGTTGACATATCCTTTTGAAGTGACATTACTGGGGGTATGCCATAGAGTCATGTTATCCACACTTGGAATAATTTTCAAATTCATTGGGGAAATGCTTTGGAATCATGTTTTCCACACTCATTTAGTATATGGTACTTATATCAATTATTAGATTTAGTGGTGACATGCCATATGGGCATGGCATCCACATATTCATATTTCTTAGATTCTTTGGGGGAATGCCTTGGAAGAATGTTATTCACACCTATTTAGTATTCAACATCTCCATATTACATTGAGGGCATGTTTTGGAAACATGTTCTCCACATTGGTAATTATACTAATTTTTATATTTATCCATATATAGTTGGGGAATGCTTTGGAACCATGTTCTCCATATTTACATAGTTTTATGATTTTGCCAAAGCACACAGTGATATGATTTAGATTTATAATTATGGTATAATTTTATACATTAGTACTATTTTTATACATAGTTGAAACATGATACATATATAAGGTGAATTTTATATGAAAATTTTGCCTAATATTACAAAATATAAATTAGTTTCAAATTCACAAACTCTTTTATGGAATTTTACCACATTACATACATTTTCATACTTTATTGACTTTACTAAATTTATTAACTTTATTGAATTTTACCCCATAAACTTTTATTAACTTTATTGATCCAATATATTTAATTAGTTGGTTCACTTTATTATATGGTTCATAAAATAAAATCACTCATTATTTCCAAGTTTTCAATTTAGACTTGATTATATCATCCAGCCTAACTAGGTTATAAGTATAATTCAGTTACATAGATGAGATAATATCAACTACCATGTGGAAACTCAATTTTTCTCCAAGGTTTGAGGTATGTGATTTATAGTATCTCTCTATCCCTAGATACATGCACTTTAAACATTTTTCTATATTTTTCCTTATCTTAGTTTCATAGTCTTAAAATGATAAATTTTTTTCCAAATCAGCTTGCCAATAAACAAGGTGGTTACATTAACACACATGGGTAAAAAAATAACTTTCTCTTTAAATTTAAATTTACTTAAAGTGATTTTAATCCCATATTATATTAACTAATTATATACTATAACATTTTTTTTGTTTCTGGTCAGTCACTAGTAAAACAATCATGTTAGGCACACATAAAAGACAAGGTGTGCATACACACCTAGGTATGCATTCCTTTCCTTTAAACTAAAAAAATAATTATTAGATTAAAGGGGGTAATTGTAGATGATATTTTATTATTATATAATACCTTAGTCTTATACACTTGTCAATCTTAGACCTTCGTTGTGCCTCTTAGTCTTATGTGTTTCCCACTTCTGAAAGTCTCACATCTGCTCTATCTTTGTCCACTCTTTTTTATCTTTCCTCTAAATAATAAAATACATACCAATGATCAATTGGATGGTCACTTATATGGGCTCTAATACCAATATTAGAGTGAAAACATGACACAACATAACACTGAGATGCTACAACACTGAGAAAAATAAACATGTATATTTTTCCTCTATTATTCTTGGATTTCTTGATTGCTTTCAGATATCCAAATGGTTTACAAGTGCCTCTATTTGGATATTTATTACTCATATATTTAATGGGGTTGAAATAAATTACAAATTTCAACAAGGGGCTTGTCTAAATTTTATTTAAATCAATCATTTATTAAGATTCCAAAAGAACAATTCCATATTTAATAGATCCATATTATCTTTATTAATGTTAATTATCATCCTAAGGAGATCATACTTTAGCCACATTTTTGTAACATTAAAATATATTCACTTAGATCTCGCTTCATCTATAAGGAATGATATTTGAATCAAGGTTTATATTTCCTCATTCACTAGAGCAAAAGGCTTGAATCAACATTATTAAATTATTCAAAAAATAAAAAGAATTCTACTCACTAGACATCATAGACATGGGTATTTCTATTCATCAGGTAGTTATTCTAAAGATTTGAGTTTATCCATGGGAATGTTGATCCATCTAGAATTAGGAAAAATTAAAGCGATATATCGCTCCTCTTATAGAATCAAGAAAAGGTATTATGCCCTCTTGAATTTAGGATCAATTAGTTATGTAGAGATAATAGAAATCTCTTCATGTATCACTTATAAATGTTATATGTTATGTTTGTTATTGAATAGATGAACTATTATCTATAACAAATATATCCATTACTTGTAGTAAATAAATTCCTCTTCCTTCTCACATCTCCAATTAAATTTAAAATCAACCTATTGGCATTGCAGAGTTTATGGTGCCTTCTTCTCCCTCTGGATTATATGATTTTTAATTTGATCCAATAGTTCCACATTTATCTACATCCACTAATCAATCTCATACCTATTTATCTAACTAATTATCTATCACTTTGACTAACTAATTTTTTTCATTACTCAACATTCATATCTTGAGTCATCTTTGGGTCCTTTATTATCGCCATCTTCATTAAATTATATATCCTCTCTCCCTTACATAATATATAAGTTTAATCAAATTTCGATGTTCTAATTAATAAAATACAATTAAACATCTTACTATCTCCTAACTTCATTTTGTCATTGTTTTTCAATGACATTAATAAAAAAATATATGAAAGTCACCATTGGTTTTTAAATTTAAGCATCATCACTGAGATAATCATCATTATACAGTCAAGATGCCATATTTTTTTTTCCTCTTCATAAAAATAATTTGTTTATGGATGGTAAGGATCTCTTGAACATTACCTCAAAAAATATTAATTGTCCCCCTTTTCACCCCCTCCTATCTTTCACACCACTTTTTTGAGACAATTTCTCCTTCATACTTTTATTGTTTCACTAATACTTCTAATGCTGGTGCGAATTAAAATGGAGATTAGTAGGAATGGGATTTATCATCCCACTTCCTTCCACATCTCTTTATAAAGATACAAAAAAATTAGGATTTTCATATAACCAAGGTAAGATTGGAACTAATTCCCAAGGTTTGATTGATTATTGAGAGTGTAAACTAGTAGTTAACTTATCATGTTTTCCCATTAACCACCACTATTTCAAAATTTTCAAAATGTTATTGGGTTTTGTATTTTCACTTAATTTCATCATAAGATAATATTTTTTTGGTTTAAATTAAAAGTGATATTAAAGGTATAGTAGTTAAAATAGTTGAAGAATTAAGACAAGACTATTTTCTTGTGTTATAGAAATAAAAACCCTGAACTCCTAATATTTACAAATAAGAACTGGATTGCTTTGAAAAATAAACTATAATGAGAAAATTGTCATCACTAAACATGATAAAGGTAATCCAATTATTGTGATGGACAAGGTTGAATATGATTTTAATATTTGAATCCATCTTCAAAATGATTATAGTTATCATATATTATCAGTAAAACTAGGCTCAAATTATATATAAATGTTACAAAATATATTAATTTCTCTCCCTTAGATCATATCTTGAATAAACATTTCATACCAAAAATAAAGACCACTCCTATTATCTAGTGGGCCCTAAGATTCATATATTAGGAATATCATTAAGAGTTGAATTGTAAATGCAACATATTCTCCCACTTAATTTCTAACCTCCATTCTATCTAGAAAGGTTAAAAATTAGGTAGGAAATCTTTTTCTTTCATTTAAAACTCTTTAGATTTATTTTAATTTATTAAATATAAGAAGGTCTCTATTGAAGATATTTTATTAGTTTTTGATGTTGTGTCTCTCTTCACAAAGGTTCCCATTGAGGATACTATTATAATAGTGGGAAGACATAGTAATTAGTAAAATATTTCTTTAGTGGAGCTATGTTTGAAGGCGATTTATGATCAAACTGAAAGTGTTGCATTTGGATCGATATATATTTTTTAAGTTAGGTAATAAAAATAAGATGTTGAACCATAGAATATGGTTCATCTCATTCCTTCCAATCATTATATTCCAAGAGAAAATTTATTTCTTTAAGGCAATGCTTATATGATGTTTCTTAACCATTACATTTTTTAAAATTACATTTTCTTGAGGGTTTTTGAAAGATGAGAATTATAAGGTTTCTTACACTTAGGAATACACAACATTTGTGTGTGAATAATTTTTTGTGGTTTTTCAAAATGGAAGCATTAAAATTAGTATTAAATTTATTCTCAATAAAATATCAGATTTAGTTTCCAAGATTTAAATATTTTATAAAATAATTACAAGCATTTTAATACTTTCAAGTAGTAATAATTTATGAACCATGGGATATTATAAACATTAGTTTGTGTTTATGATTTTGTCTTTATTTGAAGAGTTATATTTTTTAAAATCGCAATGGAGTTCAATTTTTTTTAGATATTAGTTTCCTTTCCTTTCATATGAGCATGCTTAGATTTTTTGAGAAATATACCCTTCGAGGTGCTTGACAGAAAAGTGAAATTTTATATGCATGTACTTTTGCATAACTTATTAGTGTTTAAACTATAGTTTTTTTTAATTTTTATTAGAAGTATTTTTGTAATATCGATAATGGTTTTGAAACCTTTTGTAGCTTTATAGTCCTAAATTCTAATACATTTCTCAATTTTTTATTTGATAAAGTTAACAGGTTTTAAAGCTCTTAGTAATTTATACAATGGAAAAAGAAATTAAACATTCATGCTCAAGTGTGACATCTCTACCAATGATAAAATTGGCATGATAACCATACTAAGTACAAAGAACTAAGACCGGGTATCCCAAATAGTAGACACTACCTTCCTTTAGCAACCTAATTATCATTAGATAATCTTTCATGAAACATCTGAGATGCTACCAATGTCTCAATTGACTTTATAATTCTGCTCAAATCCCACCTGAGTGTAGAGCCATACTAAAGGATTGAGCCACTACTCTTTTGCATTTTTATGTATTTTGGTCCAATCTCCCTTCCCTTCCTTAAATTCTAACTGAATTATAATTGTATCAATAACTAATATATAGGTTTGGGATTTGAATTTTTATAATGTATGTTCTTTTGGTTCTACCTTGAAAATATCAAAATCTAGATTCACTTTCACATAGGTGTCTGGTTTGAATGTTTGTAGAACTATGTCTAAGGTCTTCCTTGAATTTTCCATCAATTTTCCATCTATTCATAAGGGGCTCTGAAGGTCTTTATATTTCATAGGAGACTCAATATCTTCTAAAAATGATGTTGAATCTTTGCCTCTAGAATCAACCATTACTATAATATGGGCCAAAATTGATTCCTTCCACCAAGAAGAATCATTTGTTTCTAAAGTTTCTATAATTTTTGGTCAAATGTCTCCTATTGAAACAATTATGTAAAATAAATAGTAGTCCTTCATATTTGAGCAATTGAATCCATGAGCAGTCTCCTAATTTTAAAATATTTTTTTCAAATAGGTCTTTGGAGGTGTGTATGTTTACAATAATCTTGGGATAATTAGAATGGTAAAATTGAATAGTTATGGGTGGATTTTTAAAAACTCATGCAGAGATTTATGAATAACTTTGAGGTTGGATTCAATTTAGAATTGAAGAGGTTGGATTCATATTTTTTTCCAAAAATTAAAGAGGAACAATCAACTAAGCACAAATCAATAAAAATATATATATTCTACCATTCTATGGTGACAGGGATGAATAGAAAAAAAAAAGGTATAATACTAATAATCCAAAGGTTTATAAGATTCATAAGGAAATAGAGACACTCAAATAGAAAAAATATTATTTTTGTAACACACCCACATTCATTTCTAAATAAAAGCATGCTTCTATATGATTAAAACTTACAAGACATTTAAAAAATTAAATAAATAAATTTCTAAAATCCTTAAAACATGATCCAATAATCGTTGTAATTAAAATTTTTATTTCAATATACACTAACAATTATCTTATGAATAATTTAGAGTTGGATGTATGTAGGCATGTCAAGGTTTCAAGAATTATCTTTAAAAGTTTATATCAAGGTTTGCTATTTTTTTGCACTATAAAATGAAAAATATAATGTAAATATGAAAATGAAATTTATATTTTATATTTTCCCTGTATGATATAATGGGACAAGCCATCATTAGTTATGCGATGATCGAAACTTCTGATCTGAATAAGTGACACAAATAGTCAAACCAAAGAAATCTTTGGCGTTTCTACTATTTAATACAAATAGTCAAACCAAAGAAATCTTTGGCGTTTCTACTATTTAATTCCAACTTTAAGAGTTTTCTCTGATTTTAGCGCAACAAAGCACTAAAAATGGCGAGATTAATGCTTATGAAAATAAGCGTTCTGTTGGTTGTCCTCAACATTATATTTATTATGAATGTCTCCGCTCGCCATAAACTCCTTAAATCACATCACAACAAAAGCAACCTCGCTGAAAGCATGGAGCAGTCCGATCCATGTCATTCCAATCCGGAATGCTGTGCCACTCGTCAGCCGCCGCCCGAATGCCCCTAACCACACTCAAATAAACATTTTTTATCAAACCAAAACTTGGAATATGGAAAAATACCTCATAAGACGATTAATAATAATGCAATTCTAAGCCGTTAATCATACTCTCAGACTAAAGACAACCAGTGATAATAATTCATAATCGACACCAATAATACCTCCTGTGTTCCAGATTTCTTTTTTCCCACCACTTCGATTTCATTCATTTGTAGATTCTAATAATTGTAATTTAGATTTCGCTTTGGATTACAATAAATAAAACTCCAGCCATGAATTTGCATGTTAGGTTTGATGGAATCGTTCTAATCTCTTGTTTATAATTCACACGGCAATTCCACAATGCGCATCATGTTACACGTAGAAATAAAACCAAAATTTTCGGGAATTAAACCATCACTATTTACAGCCACAATTTTAAGGACTTCAACTATTGTTGAGAATTTAAGACAACGGATTAAAAAATTGAATAACTTATGATGCACACATTTCATTACAAAATATTTTTCTGGATAAATTATTTATTATAAATTTTATATGAGAAATTATTTGAAATTATTTAATTACATTATATTTCATAATCTTCGGTTACATTAAATTATATGCACATACGACACCCTAGTATTTATCCCTTATTCTAAGATGAACTCTATAATTCTTAAGATGAGAATGATAGAGTTTTCATATGTTTCTCAAAAAAATAAAATGGAAAAATCAACTAAGTGCAAACCAATACAAATATATTTCTTCAACTTTTATATGGTGAAAAAGATTAGTATAAAGATAAGCCATTGTACTGATGATGCAATGGCTTATGAGGTTAATAATGAAATAGATACACTTAAATGGTGGTAACAATGTTTTTGTAACCAACACACCCACATTAATTCCTAGATATGGTCACGCATTTGTATTATTAAAACTCATAAACTTTCAACAACTTATAAAAATAAATTTATGAAATTTCTTCTATTATGGTCTAATGATCCTTCACTTTAAAATTTTATTTCAATGTAAACTTATAATTATCTTACAAATAATTTTGAGTTGGATATGTTTAGGCATGTTAGTTTTAAAGATCTATCTTTAAATTATTTTATCATGGTTTGTTATATTTTATCACACTTTTAGACTATAACATAAAATATAATATAAATATAAAATTTAAATTTATGTTTTACAAATGGTAGGCATATTGATCAATTGAAAACACATTACATCGCAGTGAAATATTTGAACCATTATGTAAAACATCAAAAAATGGAGGTGATTGTATTAATCTTATAAAAGCAACATCATTTATGAGGATTGTATGTTGAACAATTGATCAATCTCCAATTTTTTTGACAAATAGATGAGGTGGTGATGATTATTATTAGGTAGTATAATGAGGTTAATATAAACATATCCAAGGAGGTTACCATATACATCAATGTAATAATAATGGTGAGAGAAAAAAGGCTTCCAACCAAGGAAAATCCCTCATGGCATAAAAACCAAGACCCTAATGATTCAATCAGACTTAAGAAAAAATTATGAAAGACGATCCAATGTAATCACCATTTACTCATTAAAGGATGCCATAGCATGAGTGACATCTTACTACATTTCATGTAGATTCTATAAGACCACCAAAATTTCACTCTAGGCAATAAAAGGGGTCATCAAAATTACATATCACATGATCTAGTTACACGAGAGTTTAAAGTAGCCATATCTCCTAGTGTTTGAGATGGGTTAAAGCATATAAAATATGGCTTCAAGTTTATCATAGGATTTCCAATACCAGTTATTATTATTATTATTATTATTATTATTATTATTATTATTATTATTATTATTATTATTATTATTATTATTATTATTATTATTATTATTATTATTATTATTATAGTACTTCACTCAATATATGTCTTTAGACAATCGTATCACATCTAAAAGATATTTTTGGCCTGTAACCACCCTAAAAAATATAGTCTAGAATAAGATAGGTAATTATTATGCATATGGATGTATATGATTCATTCCAATAAGTGCCTAAGGAAGGTCTTAGTTCTACATCCCATTAAAAGGTGTTAGTTAGTATCCACATAGTGGTGACACCTTATCCTTTACCTTCACTAGTTTTTTTAACCCCTTCACCCACTCCATCTCCCCATTACCCATATCATCCATATAATGAGGACATCACATAATAATAGGAAGTTTTGGAAACCAAAATAAAGGAAGTGAAGGCTTATAAGGAATCACATAAAGAGTTAAGGTGCCAAGTAAATGTATATAACCATCCACCCAAACCAAAACTCTATATATGAATAGGGCCTCCACCACACCATCAAAAACCTCCTCTATATATATGGATAATCCCTCCCCCTCTCTCATCCCTATATATATGAAACTCAACTATGTATGGTTGGTGGGATGGGGGTATCACTGCTCTCTATATATGGGGATACGATTAAATAATATATGGTGTCCTTCCTTATATATCTTATCTTGTGTTATAAATCTTGGTTATACCATGAACTATTCCCTTATTGTATCATGTATGTAATCCATAATTAATCCCTATCCATATATTGCTCAGCATCCCGAGTCTAGATATTTCTAATTTTTATATATAGTAAGGATTGGACCTATCTATACATGGGTCCCCTCTCTAACTATGTCTATTGGGTGGATAGGGTACTGAAAAAGGAGGGGGAATAGGTCAATGTCATATACATATCCATATCCATATCCATCTTATATATGGTATGGGGCACCCCTAGATTCTAAAATATATGCCGCCTATATCTCTTAGTCTAAATAGTATTATGTTGATGAACTAGGTCTTCCATATTTCTCAAAATGCTTAAAATGTACTTATATTCCATCTCTTCATGTATTCAGCCTATACCTAATTTCATATTCCCTTGAAAATAATAGATAGGATAGACACTAGTGTCTACATTAGTGTCCTAACATGATGTGAGTGTCTAGTGCCCTAAAGTCATTAAATTTATAAATGAAATGTATCCTAATGGTTGGCCTAAGTACTTTAATGTGATATATTACTCAGAATATATTGATATATTTACACTATCAAACATTATTCATTCCTCACCTATGATTCACCTAGTACAAGACTGAATAGATAAAGGAAACTTATGGAATGTACTTTTTCAAATATTCTGATGTAGGAACATCTGAATATAAATAATTTGAGATTGTAAATGTGTCTTAGTAAGTTTATTAAGGTATAAAAGAGTCATATTGGTCTTAATTTTTAATTTGGAGTGCTTATGAGATTATGAAATAGTGTATATAGTATAATTAGTCTTTTTACACCAATATCAAATTTGAATTTTAAAATTTGTTAAGTTGTAAAATCATAGGTAAAAGTCAATTTTATAGATAGTGTGTAAAGTTTCCTAGTTATATAAGTGTATCCATGTAGTATAGGATCAATGTATAGTATATAAGGTCATATTTATTTCTAAGTAATTATATGTGCTTGAAAAAGACTATTTGTTATCTGTATTCTCAAATTAGGTAGGTCAAAGGAGCAAATTTTTGGGGATGGTTACACATTCCCATCTAGAGAAATGAACAAATAGAGGATCTAAAATATCCCTGATTCCTAGGATATTTCCTACCAAGGAAAAATTCTACAACATTTCTAATTTGTACATGTTTCCTAGGATATTTCATAAAATATGTTTTATATCTTTTTTTAATTTTATTAGAGATCGAACAAATAAAAAAATTGAATCTAAGGTCACACAAACCTTTTTTTTGTTACATAGACCATGTTTTGCTCAAAACCCCTATTTTCATTCTTTTGTTTATCGATGAAAATTATGCATGGTCTAAATTTGATTATTTTAAAAGTTGGAGAGGATATATTAAAGTCTCATCCAATAAATTTTTTAAATTAATAGTCTTTAACTACTATGAACTATCATTACATAGCTCTCAGGTTTAGTAAAATCAGAAAAAAAACCCTAGTTATAGGGTTTAGCTCACAAAAAGAGTCATAAAACAACTTTTAAACCTTAAAAATTTACCAAATTTTGTGAAAATATTTTAAAGGTGTTTAAAAATGTAATCACGTGATTTTAAGTTGGTAGAAGGTATACAAAACTCATACATTTGATTACCATTAAAACATAGAAATTTGTGTTTTCTAGACTGTAAAGTAAGGAATATGTCTAAATTATCCAATTTTGGGTCTTGAAAGGTTAGATAAAGGTTGGATAATAATTTAAATGTGTGTATAATAATATTATAAGTGTCAATAGTTTTTACAATTTATTATTTTGATATTTGACATACTAGAGCACTAATTAGATCTCTAGTTCTAAACATGGTATTAGAGTATTCACTAAATTATCGTGTAATATCCAATACCTAGATTAGTTTAAGCATTATAAATATGTTATTTAGGATACATGAAACCTTTCATAAACCTCTGGTATTACATTGATTTCATCTTATGTCAACAAAATCCATGTTATATGACTGTCATAAAGGCCCATTTGAAACAAAAGAGTTATGTTGAGCAGATAGTTGACTTGAGATTTGAAAAGAATACCAATAGGTGTATCATATTGGTTATAATATAATAATATTATTTACAATCAAAATTTCCATGGTTATATTGGGAAGTTAAAAATGGTATAAAAGGATAAAGCAAGAGGAGAAGCAAGGAGATAAGTGACCAATGTAGTGTTGCTTGAAAAATCATAAGTTTAAACACTGGAACAGAGGAAATGGAACTATAAAAAAGGAGAGGAGTGGATCTTGGAGATGTAACTAATATATGAGATGAAATATCCTAAGACTAACCATTGGCATTAGAGCTATAAGGACCTAAAGAGAGGTTTGTGAATGAAATAGTGGGATCAACCTCAAAACCAAAGGTAGATCTACCTATGTATGATGTAAATTTTATTGTTGAAGATTTAACTGATTGGATTAGTAACTTAGATATTTTTTTTAAATATTAAAATGTTGAAAAAGAAAATAAAGTGAAATTTGTAGTGAAACTTTGTAAGGCCATGCCTCCTTATAGTGGGATGGTGTGCAAACAGAGTGAAGGAAAGGAAACATAGAAATAACCAATTAGGATATAATGGTATCAAATTTGAAAGTAAAATTCATACCTAAGGATTATAAAACCAACATATTCAAATAAATTTACATTCTGAAACTAAAAGACTTGATAGTAAAAGAGGACACAAAGGAGTTATATAGGCTAACTATAAGGGCTAGTCACACAGATGAAGACTAAGAGAAGGTAAAAAGATATTTAAATGATCTAAAATTTGTCATACGATATGATATCAGTCTTATTATAACAAAATAACTTTATGGGGCATATCTATATTCCTTAAAGTTAGAATAAAATTTTGTAATAATGTAACCTACACATGTCAGAGGAAGAAATAAACCCTTTAGTGGTAGAGGACAAAAAGGAGGAAGAATCCAACCTCAAGCTCATCAATGATAAACCATTATCTTCCAAATAGAAGAAGCACCTTCAAGAGTTATGTCTCTTTTTATATGAAGAAGACCTTTCTATAGAGGTATAAATTGAGAATTTAGTGGTAGGTGTTTCAATTGTGGCAAATATGGACATAGAAAATATGATTATCTAGAACATTTATTTACCAACCAAATAAGTTCTCATATCACTCAAATATATGAAGAATAAAGTGTAGGTAATCCTATACAAAAATATACTCTTGAATAAGGAGAATCACTATTGATGAAGATAATCCATCTAAAGATAGCCAAATAGTTTAAGGATCCACCTCAAAGGAAAACACTCTTCAAAACTACATACAAGTCCAAGGTTGAATGTTGCTAAGTGATTATTGGCAGTAGAATAACTGATGATTTGGTATCAAAATAAATGGTAAGTTATAATTTAGCAAGGTAATCCATGCTACTTGTTACAAAGTTTCTTTCCTTCAAAAGGTCATCAAATTCTAGTTAATGAATAATGTAATGTATAATTTCAGATTGGGAGTTACAAAGATACTATCACATCTGATATAATGCTAATGGATTTTTTCCATATCTTCTTAGGAAGGCCATGGAAATATGATAAATATCCTATCCATGATGTTAAGCTCAAAACATACACATTTATGAAGGATGTTAAGAAGAATGTTCCTACACCTATCAAAGAAAGTGATGCATCAATAAAAGTGGATACAAAGGTATTTTTGATTAGTGGGAAAGAATTTATACATCAAGTAAAGAAATAAGAGGTGAGATATTTTCTTATTGGAAAGCCTAAGATGGTTTGCACTTCTACTAATCTTGATGAAGTGACTTCAAAGTTTGAATACTTGTTAAATGAATTCATGAATATTTTAGTATGTGATCTTTCAAATGAATTAACCCCTAAAAGGTGTATAATTAATCATATATATCTAATTCCTAGTTCCAATTTTAATAACAAAGGTACATACAAAATGACTCCTAAGGAAAATGATGAGATTAAGAAACAACTAAAAGAAATGCTAGATAAAATATTGGTGAGATAAAGTCTAAGTCTATGTGAAGTTTGTACAATGTTATATCCAAATAAAAATAGTGGTTGGAGGATGTGCACAAATTATAGATCCATCAATAAAATAACAATAAGATATAAATTTCCTTCACCCAATATTGGTGATTTATTTGATTATCTTAGTGGTTATAGATATTTTTTAAAAATATATATCAAAAGTGGATATCATCACATAATAATTATAGACGGAGATGAATGGAACACAAATTTCGAAACCGATGATGGTTTGTATGACTGGTTGATAATGCCAAGCAATGCTCCCAATACCTTTATGAGGTTAATGAATGAAGTAATTAATCCCTTGATAGGTAAATTTAATATTTCATACCTTGATGATATTATAATTTTTAGTAGATCAAAATGAGAACACCTAGAGAATTTGAGAATGGTTTCAGGGATGTTTTAGGAAGAAAGGTTATTGATAAACCTTAAGAAATGTACTTTCTTGAAAATTGAACTAATCTTTTTGGGATTTGAGATTTTTGATCTCACAATAAGGAATAAATATTGATAAGGATAAGGTAAAAGCAATATATGAATGCCCTAGAGATAAGAGTACATTTGAGGTAAGTAATTTTCATGGGCTTGCTAGTTTGTATATAAAATTCATAAGGAATTTCAGTACTATTTGTGCACTTTTGATAAAAAAAATTTAAGGGTATCAAGCAACCATTCAAGTGGAATGATGAAGCTAAAAAAAATTAGATTTTGAATAATAAAATTATAAAGTAAACTATATTAACCTTATATCATTTTATTAAATTATTTCACATTGAATTTGACTCAAGTGGGATAGTCATTGGATTAGTTCTGAGCCAAGAAGGTAATACAATTGTTTATTTAAGTGAAAAACATAACGGAGCTAAAACAATGTATTTAGCTTATGATAAATAATTATATGCATTGTGCAAGAATTGACGAAATGAATTCATTATCCAATGCCTAAGGAGATTGTTTTATTAACTTATAGTCAAGTTTTATAGTTCAAAACTAGTCAACACAAGTTAAACCAAAGACATGCAAAATTGGTAAAATTTTTACAAATTTTTCATTTTATGATTAATACTTAAATTGGGAAAATTAATATGATTGTTCATGATTTGATCATAATAATTCTCATTTTGTAGGAAATGCAAGTTAAGGTTGTGGAATTTGATGATCTCAAGAACATATCCTAAGAGGATTCAGATTTCACAAAATCCTATGAGTATGTAAAGATCCTACTAGTTGAACTAGAAGTCATAATATGGATTAAATGATTTTTAAAATGCTAATAATTTAAAATCAAATAATTGTGTATCCTAAAATGATATATGAGAGATAATATTATTAAATAAAATCATAGTGGGAATCTTATAGGTCATTTTGGACAAGACAAGACACTATCTCAAGTAAGTGCCTTCTATTACTGGTAAAATATGATAAATGATGTTAAAAACTATGTTGAAAGTTGCAATATTTATCAATATTCTAATGGAATAAGTCAGAATAGAGGCCTATATCATCCCTTACCTATTCCTCATAAACCATGGGACTCAAAAAGTATGGATTTTATTCTTGGTCTACCTAGAACCTAAAAAGGTTATGATTCCAATTTTTTGGTAGTAGATAGATTCTCTAAAATGGATCATTTCATACCTTGTTATAATGTGAGTGATTAAAATCATATATTTGATCTATTATTTAAAGAGATAGTAAGGTTACATGGATTACCTAATATTATAATTATAGATAAGCACACTAAATTTTTGGATCATTTTGGAAAACACTTTGGAATAAGTTTGGCACATAGTTGAACATTAGTTTTACCTATCAACCTCAAATTTATGAATAAATATAAACGATAAATATAAGTCTTGGGAACACTCTAAGAAGTTCGGTAAGTGTAAACCCCAAGCAATGGGATCAAGTACTTGTATAGGAAAATTTTTCTTATAATGGTTCACCAAATAGGAGTACAAGTAAAAGTTCTTTTCAATTTACTCATGGTATGAATCCCAGGGGTATTTATGAACTTAAATTAAAAACTTAAGCTAGTAATAAAGGAATGCATTAGTTGAGGAATTTACATCAACCATGCAAGAGCTACAAGAACAGGTGAAACAAAGAAATGAAATGTTTATAGATAAGTACAAGAAATAATATTTGGTATTAGAGAAATGAAATCTTTATAATGGTGAGGTGTAGTTTCTTAAGATCTTGTCCCTATGGTAAATTATGTTGTTACATTCACATCTATTTCTATGGTCATCTGTATCAAATTTCAATTACAACATACAATTTCCACAGTGTCACCATATGTCCTTGATTCACATCATTTTAGAACAATGAACTATTTATATTTCAATATTGACATTATGGTGTGTTATTTCCAAGAGTCGGTTTTGAAAGACAAATTTAAATGGATCCTCCCATAGTGTATGTGGTGATAGTCATTTGTTTAATTGGAATACATCTCTATGAATCTATGAATTAAATGTAGTATCTAATCATTCCAATTTATCAAAACCAATGTGCATTCTAGAAGTCTTTATACCTCAAATCTTGATGGTAAATAGTTCTATGAGTCCCTGTATATTTCCAACAAATCGATATTATTTTTACATTTTATTTTGACAGTGAAGAACACTCGATGGAAACATTTAAAATTTAATACCCCTGCTCTATTCTCAAACAATAGTGGCATCTTTCTCATCTCCTATCATGAACGTACTCTAGAAACTTGTTCATATGAGGATATCAATTCCATAAAATCTTATTGCAGTCTACATGGTGGAACAAGTAGTATAAAATTATTAGTTCATAATTTTTAGATTCTTTTTTGAGTTTATTTGTCTTAGGTTAGTTATTAAATGAAATTAGTTTATAAGATCTTTTTTTTCATTTATTCAAAATGGGTTTGATTTAATGTCATTAATATTTTCATTTTTCATGTGTTTAGGTTTTTAGGAATATCATTTCACAAGATTTGTTTTAGTCTATAAAGCTAAATTCATTGTTTAGGGTGTCATTTATTAAGGTATAATAATGGTAGGTTGTTTATAGTATTTAAAAGGTTTTTTTAATTTAAATATATTTTTATTCGAGTCAAGTTTATTAATTATTTTATGGTAGTTTTAATTTGAGTCATTTTGTTTTCAAAAATTCAAAAAATTATGTTATTATTTGTGACTTTTATTTAAAGTTTGTGTAGAGTATTTATTATCATCAAAGTCAGAATTGTCAATCTTAAATATTGTTAAAAGTGTCGAGTTTGTAGTAAATTTTTTTGGGTCCATTATCAAAATTGTAGAAATAAAAAAAATTACCTCACGGATGCATTTTCACTTGTACATGACATCTTAATTATGGAAAGGATTTCTCCTTGATAAAATCATGCATAAATTAAAAGATAAAGGAAACAAAGGCTAAAGGTTCCAAAGCCTTTTTTCAGTCACCAACAATGAGGCCCAGATGATTTGGTGACATTTTATTTGGTTTTTATTTTTCCATTGTGTTTGAATAAGAACAAAAGAGTATTCATGTTCACATGTTTGGCGTGGTTTTTTTCTTTTTTAGTATGATATACTTTGTGTCAAATCAGCTAAAGTCAAGGATAATTATTCAATGGCAGTGGAAACCATCTATATATTTTTTTTGGATGGTAACAAACATTAACATAGGTTGCATAAGATGTCAATGAGGATTTGTTCATCATGATATTTTCATTTTTTGAGTTATATCTATTTTTCATTCCTCTACTTGTTTGGAACACCTCTAATATGTGGAGCAAAGGGAGAATGTATATATAATGGAATGTAGCTAATAGTTGTATAAGAGGGTAACTAATTGTAAAAATATTTTAACTACAGAGATCTTCTAATTGCCTTATTTATGGACATGATTGATCAGTGACATATTTGTAGTTATCACATAGAGTAAATGCAAGATGTGTTACTTTGCATAGTATTGATCATGTAAATCAAGATCTAGATAATAAGATTCTAATAGTTTTATGTACACCTAAAAGAATGTGTTGACATATGATTCTATTCAGGCAAATTCTTGAAAATGTATTTTTTAACGATGCCCATATTAAGGGGGTACAGATAGGACTAATAATGTTCACAAGGGAGTGAATATTAGGATATAGTGTGAAACATTATTAATTTAACATTATTATTGATATAAAATTAATATATTTGTTATTAGTTTTATATTTAGTTGTTGTAATATTATTGGGAGTTACAACAATATTTTGAATATATGTTATTTATGAGATTACATAATCATAAGGATATAGTGAGTTAATTGTAGAGATATTAATCTCCACCTCTATAGGAAACATGTTTCCTATGTATATGTAATATGCTTAAATGATTAATTAGACTGAGAATATTAACTATTATTTTTCTAATTTTTAAATATTATTCTTTTTTTCTCTACGTTCAATTGTAAGAGGTTAATTGTGCTTAGACCTAAACCAAACTAAATATATATATTCAAACAATGTTTGTTTGATACTTTATATGAGTCCAATATTTTCAAGAAGTTCAAGTCTTCTGATAATTTATGTCATATTTTACAGGACCATGAATAAATCTTATGTCATTGAATAAGACTATGTATGTATTAAACACACCGGCTACATTTACATCGAGTACAAATTTCACAAATAAACCAAGTTATAAGGTAAAACATCTTGAGCCTAAAAACAAAACAACCACCATAGTTAAATAGTTTCATAGAAACCTAACCGATTTGTCTTATCCAATATAGAAGGAAGATAATTTACACATTTATGCGAATCCACATCTTCATTACTCCCATGGTTATTAAAGTTTTAGTTTATATATCTCCCTCATCTTATCGAGGTTGATATGAGTCAACCTTTACCCAAAGGATATGATGTGAATGCTTATTGTGATTATCATCATTCATATAGACATCTACAAGTAAATGTTATACCTTGAAGCGCGAGATCCAAGATCTTATCAATGACCAAAAACTTATATTTGAGGATCCTCCAAAGGAATCATACCCATAACCTATTCAACACCATAAATAGAGAATTTTTAAAAATCCTTTGTAATACCATTCTAAAAAATAATCTGAAGTCTAAATGGCATATAATGTACATCCCCCTCCCTCACATTATGAACACCCACTCGATGGGATTATTGATACTTACATACAAGATATACTTCATATGGTTAAGAAATATTTTATTTCCTTTGATGACAGTGAAATTAAATATGATGACTCTGATGTTCATTCTCTATTCAATTGAGCATATCTTTTTAAACACCCCATATGCAGTGTTATGAATGATAATGGTGAAAGCTAAAATGAGTACACCATAAAATTAATTATTTACTTAGATTATACTCATCATGATTTACAACCCTCTAACAGATTAGTTAAAAAATTCAATGTGACCTCCGAAAAAGTTCTTCATGAGATTGACTCACCTTTACAACTTGGTCCTACACATGTTGTTACTAATTTTTTACATATTCATTCCACAAGCATAATTTATATGTTATTGGGAAGACATTAAATCCACACTCATTAAGTAGTACCTTTTATAGTGCATTGATGTGTTAAATACATTCATTCCAATCAAGTAATTATAGTTTTTAGAATCCCATATGAACATCATATTGAACAAAATAAACTTATATACCTGGACAAATAACTATGAAGACTATTAAGGCTAATTTAACACAAAAAGGTAAGAAATAGGCAATCATCTTCTTAGGTGGTTAGTACTTGAGAGATCATCACATCAAAGACACGTAGTGGATTCCATGAAATCTCCATCTTCTACTACACACCATATTTATATATATGGATCACCTCCAAATTCGCATATTACTACTACACCAAAAAAATAGGTGATCACTCAATGATGGGTTCCAATAATCTATACCATTGTTAATCCTCTTATTGCTTCATGAACACAGAGTCCTATTTTATATACATAGAGAAACATTGATATCATAAAGACATATATTTTTTTTAAGGTTAAAGGGAACTTTTTTTAACTAGGGACCCGATACACTATAACAGAATCTAAAAAAATCTAAGGCCACACTAGTCAAATATAACAATAATATCGATAACAAAAGGCTAAAAGGACATCCAAACAATAACAAAAGAGCATAAAGAAAAATAGCCTCAAATACCAAGATTTACAGCATAAGATGATGCTCAAAACAAAAAAGGAGAAAAATTAACAGTCTAGGAATCTCCCATGAGATTCTCTTTATTGGATCCTAGAGACATAGTCAAGGGTTTTAAACCTTGTTTACCGTTTCCTTTCTTTTTATGTCTAACTATTTTCCATTCCCCTTCCTCGTAGTGACATATATTAAACCTATAAATGTTCCTCAATAACATAAACAATGTATTACACCAGATTCATAGTGGGGATATATCTATGACCATACACTAGATGACATCATAGTATGATATTTTCACTTAAAATATTCCAAAAATAAAAAATAAGAAATAAAACATTCAAAAATCTAAAAATATTTTTATCACTTAAATGCTCTATTAGCTCCTTGTCAAACATCTGTTAGTTTCATATGATGGATGGCATATTCAGTTATGTATACATATACATATGTGTCACACATATACTTTAGTGTGATACACGCATATAGAGATACATTATCTACTCCTATTTTCAAATTTTAGGCCTTCTCTGTATTCATGTCATGCATATATTAGGTGCATATGCTTATTTGATCTTGATATACATGAGTTATATGATTTGATGATTAATCTATATTATTATATTTGAGTTTACATATGTACTTATGGATGCCTAGTATCCATTATTATATTTTACATAAGGTCCTTAATATGTTATACACTTGATATTTTTTCCTACCACATTTGGTCTATGGGTTACTATGATATATTTATATTGGTTTATTATAGTTTATTTTATTGACTTCCTTGACTGTCTTTCCTTACTATTTTCTTCCATTTTCAATCATTTGAATATGCTCCTTTGATTATGGTCCATGTGCCCACGTATGCTCTCTTTGAAATTTGAATATGTCATAGTTTGTTGTTTAGACATTTGAATTTGTCATCCTTGACTTTATAGACATTTGAATATGTTATGTCCTTTTGATTATGTGGCATTTAAACATGAATTTTATTTTAAATCTCCTTGAATCATTACATTTTGAATTATTTTTAAGTTCTCTTGTGTCTATGATATTTTTCTTGTTGAGCTTGTAATATTAAAATCTACACATTTCCATGATCCTTGTCATGCATCATATGCCTACATGTGATGACATTGGTTCTATGCGCTTCAATGATTACATATACTTAGACATGTTCCTTATATATTATATAGATTACCTTCCCAAATTATATAGTTGACATATCATTTTCAGGTGAGGTAACTACTAGTTCCTATATTTCCTTCACCTAAAAGGGGGGATATTGTTAATACCCAAAAAAATTTAATGAAATTTATTGACCTAATCTATTTTAATAATTGGTTCACTTTGTATTATGGTTGAGGTAATAAAATAACTAAATATTTCAAAAAATTTAGGGTGAAGTTGATTCAATCATCTATCCTCACCAAGTTATAAGTTTCATTGGGTTACACAGTTGAGCTAATATCAATTTCTAGGTGGTGACTCACTTTTTCTCAAAGGTTAGAGGAATGGGTCTTCCAATATCTATCTCTCTATATCCTTTGATATATGTACATTAAATACTTATCTATATTTTTCATAATCTTAGTTGTAGAGGCTTAAAAGGATAATATTTTTCATATCAACTTGGCAATAGGCAAGGGGTTACATCAGCACATAGAGGTATTATAAAAATTTGCTCTTTTAGTATCAAAATATTTAAATTAATTATAATCTTAGATTATATGAAATTATTATATACTATACCATGTTCTTGGTTTTAGTTCAATCACCAGAAAATCACTCAAGTTGGGCACACATAAAGGGCAAGGTGTGCATACACACCTAAGTATCCATTCCTTTCAATTAAACTAATAATATCATTACTAGATTAAAGTGAGGGAAAATGTAGATGATATTTTATGATTATATAACACATCAGTATTGTATATTTGGAAAATTTAGACACTGGTTGTTCCTCTCAATTTTATTCCTCTCCCACTTCTAGAAGTCTGACATCTACTCTATATCTGTGCACTCTTTTTGCTCTGTCCTCAAAAAATTCAAATCTCTCCCCATGATCAGTTAGATGCTCTATTCCCTAGACTCTGATACCAATCTAAGATTAAAAAATGTAACATAAAAACATATTGAGATGCTAGAACGCTAAATAAAAACATAGAAATGTATCTCCTCTATTACACTTTGATTACTTAATTATTTTTTGATATCGAAATGGTTTATAAGTGCCTATATTTTAAATGATCCTATTTATATATTTATAAAACCTACTAACTATGACTTAGCAATAAATTTAAATTCAAACTACATCAAAAAAAGTCATACCTTACAAGGATTAAATGGGGGTCTAATAAATTACAAATTCAACCAAGGAGTTTGTCCAAATTTTATTAATTTCAACCATTTTTTAGGATGCCAAAGGAACAATTCCATCTTCATGATACATCTAGGATGAGGAGGAATAATTCATAAAAATGTATTCAATATGAAAAGCTAATTTATCTTTGCTAAAGGTAAGCTTTAAAATATTATGGAGAAGAAGTTAGATAAATAAAACAAACTCATGGGTATAACCAACTTGTTAACAATCAATAAACAAAAACCAAACAAAACATGAACAACCAAATATTTTGGACCATAAAATAATCCAAAAAACTCCACCTTGATCCAAATGGGTATATAAAAAGAAATAACTATTGTAATGACTCTAAAATCATCAAAGAAACTATATCACAACTGCAAGTGGTGCATTGTATCTCTAGAACTGACCAAAAATTGATGTAATTCCATAAAGAGTCCCACCCCTATGATTTTAGAAAAAAGTAACTGATGAACACTATTAAATCCTTATCATTCCTAGTGATCATAAAATTATACTATAGTATAACATGGCATGTCTAAATACGCAGAACCACATAAGGTTATACACATGAACCCATCCAACTAACAAACCCATACTATGTATGGCACATCTCCCTAATGTCCAACAAATGTTTATGACCTTTTCTCTACAATGAAGATGATAGCAAAACCTGTCAACTTGTACTATCATTGATGAGTGATAAAATACCAATAAGTCAATATATTCTCCCCATATCAAGCAAGAGGTGAGAATCCATGCATTGAGAGAAAAAAAATTAAACAATCATGTCTAGTTCATGCCATGAATAACAATAAGAGAAAACCAATAACTTAAAACAAAAAACACCATCTAAAAAATTATTACTAAGCACTCAAAATTTGGTGTTAGGTCCATTAGGACCATAGAATGTGGTCATTTAGGATGCCTCCTAATTAAAATATCTATCAAAGTAATTGTAATAACTCAAGTAACTAGAATATATATCACTAGAATGATCCACATAATTTTCCTCATCATTCTTTTTGTGTGAAAAGTAAGGTCATCGAGAACGACAAGCACCTACAACGAGTCCATTACCACCACATTCAAGACATATTTGTTATTTCCTATGTCAACAAGATCCAAGAGAAGATGAATCACTATAAAAATTGTAGGAGTGAGAAGAATGTCCATGGTGATGTCTATTCTTAGAAGACCCTAGAGAGTGCTAATGCGAATGCTATGGAGATCATAAAGAATAATGTGGAGAATGTCACTAAGAGAGTTTCAAAGAATGATTTTGAAACTCTCAGTATACATGGTGATGATATTTGTGTTGGTACCTATTCTTTACATGGTGAGCCTCTTCAATATGCCTATTTTTATTATTTGCAATTTGTCACTCAAGTTTAGTCAACAAATCACATATGGAGTCAAATGTTAACAATTAAGCTTATCACTAAACTGTATAATTTCAACATAATTAATTTATGTATAACTAAGCCCATTTAATATGATTGAAATAAACATGTCATCATAAATTTTACCCCTTATAGTATATTATTCTTATTTCAAGGTTTTTATTTGTGAAATATATTCAGAGACATCTTCATTATCTACTAATTTATTGTTCAAAAGCTGAAAACAAAGGTCAATATTCTGATATGTAGGATAATTATCTTACAAATATCTTAACATTTTCTATGCTTTCCAAGCACCAATTTTAACATCCTCATTATGAATGATAACATGTTTAGTTTAAGCTAACTTTAAAAGGGTGAGTGCATGATTATCATGTTTCTGATAATCAACTAACTTTACAACCTCAGTTGGTGTTGTGGTTTATTTCTCTATGATTTTGAATAAATCATTCAAAATTAAACTCTATGATTTTCCATGTTTTTACACCATTATTTGTAATTTTTATGTGATAATTTTCCATTTTCTCAGATTAAACTTAAATTTTTTATCATGATGCTATCAAAAAGATAATTAAGTTCGAAGAGAGGGAATGTTATCTAGGTTTGGCCTTGAACCACTAAATATCTTCCATTACAAAGATTCCAATAGCTGGAAAAAATAAATAAACCCTTATTTCACCATTTTACACCCTTCTATATCCTTCATAAAATAAATTTTCATAAAAATACATTAATGGGTTTTGAACCCCATTCCTCTTCTTGTACAAAAAACTAACAAAAACTCTTTAACTAACTTGTTTTAAATTAATCTATATATTAAAAATCATTAAATCCTAGATAAAATTCATTTTTTAATTCAAAGTTAAAAAAATAATCGGTACAATGTTTCACCAAGTTGTGTTCTAATGATAAATATACTTTTATGAGTTTTACTTTGCTTTGAAAACTATCATCTAATTTGCACCTTCATTTTCTTATGGGACCCACTTAAAGATTTAAGAGTAAAATATTAGGGTTTTCAAAATTTTAAATAATTATCTTATTTCATCATATGGGAATCCACACCTCATTCTTCTCTTGATAATCTCAATGAGAAACTTGAGATGTTATAGAAGGAGTCTTGAAAAATAAACTAGCAGTGGAGATTGATAAAACCAAGGAGTTTACATGGGCAAAGAAAAAAAATGTCTATATAATTTCCCATATTTGAAATTTTCACCATTATGTAATCATTAGTTTTTAAGGTTTTTATTATCCTAAAATTTATTCACTCTATATTTTCATTAAAGAGACTCAAGCACGTTTTTGGTTATATAATTTGTTTGTCTAAGAGTCAGGAGGTTAGTGTCTTGTCTAAGTAAATTATAAATTTTTGAGATATATATATATATTTTTGTTTTAAAAAATGGTTGCCAAAGGTGTGAGGAAACATCAATATACATAGAGCCCTTATGATGATAATAAAGGAACTTGTGTTACAATAGTTAGGACCAATTACTGTGTAGTTATGATAGATATAAGAATGTCAACTGGCTATAGCATTTTCACAAGGGGTTACATTAAAATTTTAAAACTAGTAGATAAGATATGAAATTAATGAAGAAATAAATTAAAATTTATGATGTTGACAAGACGATGGAATAAATTAATGAATAGACTTATTTGAGCATCAATCTTATACCACCATACTAGTTGATTATCATGTTTTTGATAATCAACTAACTTTACAACCTCAGTTGGTGGTGTGGTTTATTTCTCTATGATTTCTAATAAATCATTCAAAATTAAACTCTATGATTTTCCATGTTTTTACTCCATTCTTTGTAATTTTTATGTGATGATTTTCCATTTTCTCAGATTAAACTTAAAATGTTTATCATGATGCTATCAAAAGGATAATTAAGTTGAACGAGAGGGAATGTTATCTAGGTTTGGCCTTGAACCACTAAATATCTTCCATTACAAAGATTCCAAGAGCTGGAAAAAATAAATAAACCCTTATTTCACCATTTTACACCCTTCTATCTCCTTCATAAAATAAATTTTCATAAAAAATACATTAATGGGTTTTGAACCCCATACCTCCTCTTGTACAAATAACTAAAAAAAATTCTTTAACTAACTTGTTTTAAATTAATCTATATATTAAAATTCATTAAATCCTAGATAAACTTCATTTTTCAAATCAATGTCAAAAAAATAATTGGTACAATGTTTCACCAAGCTATGTTCTAATGATAAAAATAATTTTATGAATTTTACTTTGCTTTGAAAACTATCATCTAATTTTCACCTTCATTTTCTTATGGGACCCACTTAAACATTTAAGAGTAAAATATTAGGGTTTTCAAAATATTAAATAATTCTCCTATTTCATCATATGGTAATCCACACCATATTCAACTCTTGATAAGATCAATGAGAACCTTGAGATGTTATAGAAGGAGTCTTGAAAAATAAACTAGCAGTGGAGATTGATAAAACCAAGGAGTTTACATGGGCAAAGATAAAAATGGATATATAATTTCCCATATTTGAAAATTTCACCATTATTAAAACATTAGTTTTTAAGGTTTTTATTCTCCTAAAATTTATTCTCTCTATACTTTCATTGAAGAGAATCAAGCAGGTTTTTTGTTATGTAATTTGTTTGTCAAAGAGTTAGGTGGTTAGTGTCGTGTCTGAGTAAATTATAAATTTTTGAGATATATCTATTCTTTTGTTTGCAAAAATGGTTGCAAAAAAAGGTATGAGGAAACATCAGTCTACATAGAGCCCTTATGATGATAATAAAGGAACTTGTGTTACAATAGTTAGGACCAATTACTGTGTAGTCATGACAGATACAAGAATCTCAACTGGCTATAGCATTTTCACAAGGGGTTACTTTAAGATTTACAAACTAGTAGATAAGCTATGAAATCAATTAAGAAATAAATGAAAATTGATGATGTGGACAAGATGATGGAATAAATTAATGAATATACTTATTTGAGCATCAATCTTATACCACCATACTAGTTGATTTTCATGTTTCTGAAAATCAACTAACTTTACAACTCAATTGGTGGTGTGGTTTATTTCTCTATGATTTCTAATAAGTCATTCAAAATTAAACTCTATGATTTTCCATGTTTTTACTCCATTATTTGTAATTTTTATCTGATGATTTTCCATTTTCTCAAATTAAACTTAAATTTTTTTATCATGATGCTATCAAAAAGACAATTAAGTTGAAAGAGAAGGAATGTTATCTAGGTTTGGCCTTGAACCACTAAATATCTTCCATTACAAAGATTACAAGAGCTAGAAAAAATAAATAAACCCTTATTTCACCATTTTACACCCTTCTATCTCCTTCATAAACTAAATTTTCATAAAAAATACATGAATGGGTTTTGAACCCCATTCCTCTTCTTGTACAAATAGCTAACAAAAAGTCTTTAACTAACTTGTTTTAAAATAATCTATATATTAAAAATCATTAAATCCTATATAAACTTAATTTTTCAAATCAAAGTTAAGAAAATAAGTGGTAAAATGTTTCACCAAACTGTGTTCTAATGATAAAAATACTTGTATGAATTTTACTTTGCTTTGAAAACTATCATGTAATTTGCACCTTCATTTTCTTAAGGGACCCACAAAAATATTTGAGGGTAAAATATTAGGTTTTTCAAAATATTAAATAATTCTCCTATTTCATCGTATGGGAATACAAACCTCTTTCAACTCTTGATAAGCTCAGTGAGAACCTTGAGATGTTATAGAAGGAGTCTTGAAAAATAAACTAGCAGTGGAGATTTATAAAACCAAGGAGTTTACATGGGCAAAGAAAAAAAATGGCTATATAATTTCCCATACTTGAAATTTTCACCATTATGCAAACATTAGTTTTTAAGGATTTTATTCTCCTAAAATTTATTCTCTCTATATTTTCATTAAAGAGACTCAAGCAGGTTTTTTGTTATATTATTTGTTTGTCTAAGAGTCAGGCGGTTAGTGTCTTGTCTGAGTAAATTATAAATTTTTGAGATATATCTATTCTTTTGTTTGAAAAAATGGTTTCCAAAAAAGGTATGAGGAAACATCAGTCTACATAGATCCCTTATGATGATAATAAAATAAATTGTGTTGCAATAGTTAGGACCAATTACTGTGTAGTTATGATAGATACAATAATGTCAACTGGGTATAGCATTTTCACAAGGGGTTACTTTAAGATTTCCAAACTAGTAGATAAGCTATGAAATCAATGAAGAAATAAATAAAAATTGATTATGTGGAAAAGATGATGGAATACATTAATGAATAGACTTATTTGAGCATTAATCTTATACTACCATACAAGCAATACTTTGTTCTTCCCTTTATTGTGAGACTTTCCTTTGCATGATTTTCTCATTCAAATGGCTCTTATACCACTGATATAATTGAGATGAGGAGAAATAATTCATAAAAATGTATTCAATTTAACAAGCTAATTTATTTTTGTACAAGGTAAGCTTTAAAAAACTTACAAACCAGCAGTTGTTTAAATAAAACTAACTCACAGGTATAACTAACCCGTCAATTAATAACTAAAAAAAACTAAACAAAACATAAAAAATTGAAATATTTTGTATCATCAAATAATCCAATAGATAGATACAACTTATCTTTATTAATGTTAATGATCATCCTTAAGATATCAAAACTTAGCCACATTTCTATAATATTAAAATATCTTCACTTAGATCTAGCTTCATCTCGAAAGATTAATCTTTGGATCAGGATTTATATCTCCTCATTCACTAGAGAAAAATTACTAAAGCAACATTATGAAATTATTACAAAAATAAACATAGTTCGAGTCACTAGCCATCATATACATGTGTATTTATATTTGTCGCATAGTTCTTTTGATAGGTTTGTATTTATTCATAGGAATGTTGATCCATATAAAATTAGCAATAGTTACAAGTGATATCTCACTCTTATTATAGAGTCACGAAATGGTATTATGCTCTCCTAAATCTAGGAGTAATTAGGTGGGTAGAGATAATATAAATCTCCCCAAGCACAATTTGGAAATTTTTTATGTTAGGTTTTTTATTAAAAAGATGAAATATTTTATATAGGAAATATATCCATGCCATGGAGTATATTGATTCCTCTTCCTTCTCACATCTCTAATTAAATTTAAGATCAACATATTCCCATTGTAGTGTTTATGGTGCCTTCTTCTCCCTTTGGATTTTATAATTTTTCACCTAATCCAATAGTTACACATGTATCTGTATCCATTAATCAATCTCATACCTATTTAACTAATATTTTTATCTAGCTCCTTTTCTAGCTCATATTCTTCATTACTCAACATTCATCTTCAATCATATTTGAGTCCTTTGTAATCTTTGTCTTCCTTATAAATTAAATATCTCATCTCCCTTACATAACATATAACTTCAATCAAATTTGAATATTCTAATTAATACAAAAAAAAATAAACATCTTACTCTCACCCAAGTTATTTTTATTGATGTTTGCGAATGATATTGATGAAAATAATTTAAGAACCTCACCACTAGTTTTTAAATTTAAGAATCATATTTGTGATACTCATCATTCTATAGTCAACATTACATATGTTTTCTTTCCTCTTCATCATAATAATAGCTTTTTTATGGATGGTAAAGATCTATCTAACAATACCTCCTTACCTCCAAATAAACTATTAATTATCCCCCTTTTCACCCCCACCTCTTTTGAAACAAGTTATACTTCATACCTTATTAGTTTCACTAATAATTATAATGTTTGTGACAAATAATTAGGCGGCTAGTAGGAATGGGATTTACCATCTACATTCCTTCCACATATATTAATAAAGATAAACTACAATTATGATTTTCATATAACCATGTTAAGATTAGCACTAATTCCCAAGGTTCGATTAATGATTGGGAGTCTTAATTACTAATGATTGGGAGTTTGACTTAATTGCATCATAAGAGAATTTTTTTGGTTTAAATTGAATGTGATCTAAAAGTTTTACTAGTTCAAATAGTTGAAGAATTAAGAGAAAACTATTTGAATATGTTAAGGAAGTCAAAACCCCCTACTCCTAATATTTTTAAATCTTAAATGGAATTCTTTGAAAAATCTCAACTCCATTGACAACATTTTCATCCCTAGAGATGATAAAGGTAGTGCAATTATTGTGATCGACAAGGTTGACTATTATCTTCATATTTTATACCATCTTCAAAATGATGGTAGTTATAAGAGATCTATTAGGCCCCAATATTTATAAATTAGGAATCTCATTAAGATTTATATTCTAGATGAAACATATTACCTCACTTATCTATTAACCTCCTTTCTCTCTAGAAAGATTAAACATTAGGTATGAAATAATTTTTCTTTCACTAAAAAATATTTAGATTTTGGATAATTTATTAAGGATAAGGACTCTAGTGAGGATATTTTATTGGTTTTAAATGTTGTATCTCTCTTCACAAAGATTACCATTAAAGAGACTATTATAATAATGGGCAAACATAGTAATTAAGAAAATAATTATTTAGCAGAGTTATGTTTGAAATTGGTTTATGATCAAACCAAAAGTGTAGCACTAGGATCGATATTTTATTTTAAGTTAAGAAATAAAATAAATATGTTCAACCATATAATATGGTTCATCACATTCCTTCTAATCATTATATTATGAGAGGCAATGTATTTATTTAAGGCAATGCCTATATGATGTTTTTTAATCATTGAATTAGTTAAAATTATATTTGTTTGAGGATTTTTGAAACATGACTATTATAAGGTTTCTTACACAAAGGAATACATAAAATTTGTGTGTGAATTATTAGAAATATGACACACCTAGAACGATGATGGGTTTACAATAGAGGGGCCAGCAACTTAGTTGGTAGAGCACTCTAGCAGCAAATAAAAGGTCATAGGTTCAAGTCCTAGTTGGTCCATATGAGTTGTAGCTCACATATGGTATCACACCTAGGATAGGATCCCCTAGCACCAAAAGTGTCGCTTAAGGGGAGGAGGGGGTGTTAAAAATAAGCCATATCCAAACTGACAATGGGCTAGCCATAGAGGGGCCAATAGATCAGTTGGTAGAGCACTCTAGTATCAAATGGAAGGTCTTAGGTTCGAGTCCTAGCTGGTCCATAAAATTTGAGCATTAAAACTAGTATCAAATTTGTTCTCAATGCAATATTATTATTTTTTCTTTATTGAAATGTTTTATATAAGAATTAGAAAAAGTGTAATACTTTCAAAAAAACTTGTTTATGAACCTTGGATATTACAAACATTGGTTTGTGTTTATGAATTGGTCTTTATTTGAAGAGTATTTTTTTTTTCTAAATCACAATGGAGATAAAAAATTGTTGTAGATATTAGTTTCCATTCCTTTAATATCAACGCACTTATAATTTTCAATAAATATAGCCTTGTAGGTGCTTGATAGAATAGTGAAATTTTATATGCATGTACTTTTACATCACTTTTTATGGTTTACACTATAGTTTTTTAATATCATTCTATTGGTGATATCGGCCATAGCTTTAAAAAACTTTTTTAGCATTATAGTCCTAAAATTTGAATACATTTCTCAATTTCTTATTTGATAAAGTTAAATGTCCATGGATTTTAAAGCTCCTAGAAATTTATACAAAGGATAAATAGATTTTAAAAAAATGCTCAAATGAAACATCTCTACCAATGGAAAAAACAACGTGATAAGCATACGAAAGTCAAGGAAGCAAGATCAAGCATACCAAAAAACATACCCTACCTTCCTCTAGCAACATAGTTAGTATTAGGTAATATATTTTGAAACTTATACCATGCTAGCAATGCTTTCAAGTGACTTGTATAATTGTTTTTTGATCCCCCCAGAGCGAATAGCCATACTAGAGGACTAAACCACTACTCTTTTGAATTTTATGATACATTGCTCCAATCTTATTTATCTTCCTCAACATTGGGATAAATTGGAACTATATTAAAAATTAGTTTATAGGGTTGGGATTTGACTTCTGCTAATGTATCTCCTTTTGGTTTTACCTTGAAAAAAGCCAAATCTAGATTCACTTCCACATAGGTCTCTAGTTCAAATATTTTTGGAACTATATCTAAGGTCTTCCTTGAATCTGCCATCAGTTTTCCCTTAGTCTATAAGTGGTCTTAAAGGTTATTATTTTGCACAAGATATTCGATAATGTATGAAGATGATGTTGAATACTCACCTTTAGAATCAACCATTTCTATAATATGGGTAGTAAGGGAGTCCTTCCACCAAGAAGAATCTTTTTTATTTTAAAGTTGTTACAATTTTTGGTTAGATGTCCTATGTTGAAATAGTTATGGAAAAGAAATAGTAGTCCTCAATAGTCAAAGGATCAGGACCCTAAGTAGTCTCCTACTTGCAAAACAATTTTTTCAGATATGTCTTTGGATGTGTATATGTTTACAATAATTTTGGCATAAGTGGTATGGTAAAATTGATCAGTTTCTAGGTGCATTTTCAAAAAGTGACCCAACGCTTTACCAATTTTTTTAAGGTTGGATTTTTTGTATAATTTAAGAGGGATATGGGGTAGGAAAACCTAGATGGGTTTCATAATTAGTGATTTGGTGAGAGGGTTGAAGTTTGGGGATAATGGTTTGAAGAGCAAGGGGTGGTGATTTAATACAAACAATTAGTTTTTAATCTTCTCCTTGTCTTCAAAATGATTAAAAACAATAATTAAAAAACTTTATTCACATAAATATATTTCAAATTTACCTTCCAAGAAAGGTTACTGGTTATTCAATATCTAAGCATGAAATTCTTAACGTGTTAGCTAGTAATTCATTAATCTATAGATAACTCCATTGGTTGAGAAATATTCCTCAGATTTCAGTTATTGCCAAGATTTGTCCTCTTTAAAGACTATAATAGGATCAAAGGAAGAAGGCTTGAGGTGTTTTGGGCAATGTCTTGGTGCCTCTCTATATTAGATAACTTTGGCAAAATATTTAATGATCAGCTCCCTAGATTCTACTATGGCCTCCATCTTCATGGTATTCCAGACCGTATTGTTGGCATTCTTGGGATTTATATTCCATAAGGATTATAGAAAAATGAATCAAAAAATGGGATTTTATACAATGTAATTATTACCATACACATATTTAAAATAAATATAACATTGATATGGCTTAAATATAGCATCAGAACAATAACATATGTATTTTTTTTTAAAATAAAACACATCCAACAAACCCATTTAAAATATTTTGAGAAGAAGTATTGAATTTTCAAATTTGGGAATGTATTAGTTAGGCACAAAAAGGTGGGGGGAGAGGGGATTGGGGAGGAATTCTTTTGTTTATGGAGACAAACAAAAATACTACAAAAGGGACTTAAAAGGTGCTTCACAAGAATGTAAAGACAAGTGTATGAGTTTTGTCCTAATTTTTTTTTAAAAACTAAACCAAAAATCATTATCTATGTGAATATAACCAAGTTATAATTTGGAGAGATTTCAAAATGTAGGACATTATGAGATATGTCCAGGCATGGGACTCCAAATGTTGATTTCCATAATCCCAATAGTAACTCCTCTTTTCAATAAGATGACTTAATACAAGGTTAGTATACAAAGTTTCATCCTAAATGACTTTATTTAAAATAGTGTAGAAGTTTCAATGTTAGGTAGATATTATCTAATATGAATATAAACATTTAAGAAGACTCCCTTTTGAGATTTTTTTTTCTGTCACTTATACTACACCTTAAACATATCTAAGAGCAAATCTATATTTCAATATCCTTACTTAGATTAAAATATATGCAAAGACCACAACCTATTATTTTTCCCTTTTTCTAAGAGGCACTATACACATCTTAAGAGGAGAACAATGGATTTTTTATAAGTTTTTTAAAAAAAATAGAAAGAGGAACAATCAAGTAAGCAAAAACCACAAATACATATTTCTTCAACCATTCTATGGTGATAGGGATGAATACAAAAAATGTATAGTACTAATAGTTCAAAGGATTATAGGATTTGTATGAAAATAGAGATGCTCAAATGGATAAAATACCATTTTTGTAAATACCACACCCACATTCATTTCTAAATAGGGGCTTCTATCTGTCTGAAAAAAACTTGTAAAGCATTCAGGAACTTATAAAAGTAAATTGCTAAAATTATTACTAGCATGGTCCATTGATTTTTTCAATTTAAAATCTTATTTAAATGTCTTAAGAAATTAGACACTTCACAATGACAAATAACTAGTAAAAATAATACATGTTTACAATAACAAATATAATTCAACTAAACATCCATGAGACAAAACACCAGAATTACATGGTAAAACGTAAGCAAAAACATAGTAAACATCCACAATACAAGATATCAAAATTTATTAATTCAAGATAAACTAATTATATGCAAATTCATTATAGATTACGTACGAAATCCACAAAGATAAATACACCTAATTGGTAAAGCACTGTTTGAATTCCTCCTCCTACATAAGTGTTTGACTCCTTGATTTTTTTGGTCGCCGACCCCAGTGTCGCCCACCCCACTAGACACCCTTAGAAAATTAATGGGGGGTGTTGCTTCCCACGGCTACCCCCCCAACCACTTGCCCCAGTCTCTGCCAACACACTCCTTGTCGAGGAGTGGTCTATAAACTGAGCCACAAAAAGATCCAACATATAACTTTGTTTTCAAATATCTAATACAATGTGCACTAACAACTATTTTCTGAATAATTTGGAATTGGATAAATGCAAGGATGCCAAGATTTCAACAATTATTTATAAAGGCTTCGACCAATATTTGCTACATTTTACATATTTTTGCACTATAAAATTAAAAAATTGATTTAAACATGAAAATGAAATTTAAATTTTATGTTTTCCCTATATGGGATCATGGGACAAACCATCATTAGTTATGCAGGGTTCAAAACTTCTAATTTGAAAAAGTAACACAAATAGTCAAACCAAAGAAAACTTTGGAGAGTGACTGTCTATGCAATACGCCATCTGACTTTGAATGCCTCTCTTGATTTCCCTCTATAAATATGCCACAGAGCTGAATGCAATCGCACCTCAATAAGCGCAACAATGCTCATTCAGTGATTTATTATTTAATTCAAACTTTATGAGTTTTCTCTGAATTTAGCGCAACAAAGCTCTAAAAATGGGGAGATTAATGCTTATGAAAATAAGCGTACTGCTTGTTGTCTCAACATTTTATTTAATG
The DNA here is from genome assembly GCA_037957365.1 of Torreya grandis. Lineage (NCBI taxonomy): Eukaryota > Viridiplantae > Streptophyta > Pinopsida > Cupressales > Taxaceae > Torreya > Torreya grandis. The sequence goes on from JARHVA010002001.1 coordinate 1,363,685, forward strand.
TGAATGTCTCGGTTCGCCATAAACTCTTTAAGTCACATCACAACAAAAGCAACATCGCTGAAAACATGGAGCAGGTAGATCGATGTCACTTACATCCGGAATGCTGTGACAGTCATCAGCCCGAGTGCCCCTCACCACACTCCAATAAACCTGTTTTATCAAGCCAAAACTAGGAATTTGGAAAAGTCCCTCATAAGACCATTAATAACAATGCCATTCAAAGCCGTGAATCGTACTATCAGCCGAGAGACAACCACTGATTCCTAGTCAATCTTTTTTCTATATAATTATTCATAGTAATCAGCACCAATAATACCTGCTCTGTTCCAGTTTTCTTTGCCCCCACCATTTCGATTTCATTCATTTGTAGATGTTAATAACTGTAATTTAGATTTGGCATTGGATTAGAATAAATAACACTGCAGCAATGAATTTTCATGTCAGGTTTGATGGAATCGTTCTAATTTCGTGTTCAAATGAGAGTTTTTATATCTCACACGTCAATACCTCAATGCGCAACATGTTACACATATAAAAAGTTATTTAAAATAATTTATTGTATCAAGTTATACCAAATATTGGTTAATTTTTTTTTGGTGATTTCAAGTGTAAGCCTAACATATGATTTCGGAGACTCATCTAGAGTCCAAGGCTCATTTGAGTGGGACTGAAAACCATGTTTCAAAGTGTTTCTGGGAATTAATGTTCTTCCCAAAAAACATGCAGGTAAAATGATCTTTTAAGAAAATATTATGCAAGTACGTGTAGCTTTTATGAATTATTGTCACTCAAAATAAACGATTTATACATTCAATTGAATACATTAAGTTTTATCAATTATTTACTTTTTGTCCCCTAAGTCCCCTGCAAGCTATAATAAGTGTAATAAATAAACACACTCAACTCTTACTAATCCTTCCTATTATTTGGATATAAAGACTTAACCATTCATTTGAGGCACATCAGGATACACAATGAGTCTTGTTATGATAATCAAACGTTAAGATACACACATTATCTTACACCACAAAACAAAGATAAAACGCATCATCTATATACGCAAAGATTATTCAATAATATTAAAAATATATACAAAATCAATCTTTTCATTTATATATTCAATACATCATACAAACAATATAAAACATACATCCACCACCAAGCATAAAACCTTTCTAATAGTGATCTTGACATCTTGAAGGGTGACAAGTTTAATGCTTGTAGGTTGGAAGCTTGAAGTTGCTGAGTCAAAATTGCTTGCGATGAAACATTGTACTAGAATTTGATTGTAAAACCTTTGACATTAAATTGTAAGGATTTTTTAGATTCAAATTCTCGAAATAATTATTTATTAAAACTCCAAAGTTGGTAAACATTTACTTTTTAAAATTTTCATAAACCTCAAATTAATTTATGCTAGAGACAATCTTTTGTGAAAAATCGTTTCTTATATCCACAACCTTCTTTCTCATGTTCCCTTTTACGAATTAATAAGAGTCAGGAGAAAGGTAATGCATTCATAAATCATATGTTTAGATTATTTTGCCTTCAATTTTTATAAGGTCTAAACTTAAAAGAGTACACGTTAGAGAATTTTACATTGTTAAGAAAACAAATTTTGGGTTGGCTTTTCCCCTTCTGAAGCACCCAGAAAAACATATTTTTTTGAATAGAATAGCTTCCTTCATTTTGGCTTCCATTACTAGTTCCTTGAAATAGCTTAACATGGCTGAGATTTATGGACAGCTATCATCATCATTCGGCTTGTCATCGTCATCATCACAAAGTGAAAAATCTAACACGAGTGGTCATAAATCATCGTCATCATCTTCGGAGGGCAACAACCAATCAAATTCTCCATCGGAAGGCCACAAATCAAATGCATGTAGGGAGGGGAATGGAAGGGAAATTGGGATTGAGGCTAGGCACGATGACAGTAATCGTAATAGTAGCAGCAGCGGTCAGGAAGAAGAAACAGATAATAAGATGAAAGAGGATGCTTCTAGTAGCAGGAGTAGTGGTCATGAGGAAGAAGAAACAGATAATCAGATGAAAGAAGATGGTTCTATTAGCAGTAGTGGTGGTCTTAAGGAGGAAGAAACAGATAATAAAATGAAAGATGATGGTTCTACTAGCAGTAGTAGTGGTGATGAGGAGGAAGAAACAGGTAATAAGATGAAAGATGATGGTTCTAGTAACAGTGGTGGTGGTCATGAGGAAGCAGAAACAGATAATATGGTGAAAGGTGATGGTTCCAGAAACAGTAGCAGTGGTAACATGGAAGAAGAAATTATGAAAACGGAAGACGATAAAATAGAATCTGATAGAGAAGCAGATTATTTATTCTGCTCAGATGATGAGGAGTATCACAATACATTGGCTGATAGCCCTCTTCCCATACCTGATTATCCTGCCATTTCACACCAACCCAACAATGCAAGGGGGCGGTCTTCGTATGACGGGTGTTCCTACACCAAATAGATTTCATTATGCCAGCACTAGCTCTGCAAGTGATTATATGTTTAATCGCCCAAAAGAATTTGTTGCTGAACTGAAGATACCCACTAATCAAATCCAGACTCTATCAACCAAGCCTTGTCCATCTTTTCGACAACCAACAGAGATTGGTAATTACAGCAGAGCCCCAGATGGGAATGTATATTATGATCACAGGTGCTTCAGGAGTTTTGGTTGTGGTATAGTACTTCTAGGAGGAGAAGAATCAGCAGGAGCAGATCTCAGTCAAGGCATTGGGAAATTTATTGAGAAAAGAGAAGATAAAGACATGGAATCATTTGGTGATATGCTTGGTTGCATAAGAAACAGTAACATAAGCCTGCATAATATTCATGATGTAACCCTAAGAAACAGCAAAAATTTCCGGAATTAAACCATCACTATCTACAGTCACAATTTTAAAGACTTCAACTATGGTTGAGAAATGAAGATAACGGATTAAAGAATTGAATAACTTATAACACACACATTTCGTTGCCAAATAGTTTTCTTTATAAATCCCTTACGAAATTTTTTATAAAAGAAGATACTTGAAAATATTTAATTACATTATACAACATAATTAATTAACTGTATCCGATGCATCCAAATATTGCTCAAACATTATAAACCCATGTTTCCTTTAAAATTATATGATAAGGAATATGGACTGAAATCAAAAGAAATAATTGTAAACATATTATTCTCAATTCATGTGATTGGTCTCAAATTTTCATCCACTTTAATAAATTTAGTAAACATATATTTTACATCTGTAAAAGAATGTAACACATTCTAAAATCTATATATGTCACGAGACAAAATGCTTCTTGGTCAACCTTAAAAAACTTAATACAAATTAAAAATAAATTAAAAAATACACAATTGCTAAATATAATATTTGTAGTGGAAATAAAATTAAAATTAAAAATTATTTTAAAAAGTAATATATAAAAATTAGAAATTACAAAGTTCCAAAACCCTAAAGATATGAAAATAGGCAATTGTAAATTAAGATAGAGATATGAAAATTAAAGGACTATAAAATCCAAAAAAAAATGGTTAATCAACTAAATTAAAAAAATGAAACATTTTAGTTTAATATTTTAATTTTAATTAAATTTCCATATTTTATTATTATTCTTACAATAATAATGTTTTATTGTATTGTTTGAATTTTGATTTTTACTATTTTATCTTTATGGTATTTTAATCATAAATTTATATTTTCTATGATTTTATTTTATTTTGATAAATACTAGTTTTTGAACAGAGCTTTAACTGAGTTGGAGGCACAATAGGGGGCCCAAGCTTCAGAAGGCAAAAAAAATACCAAATTACCAAGATATAGATAGCCAAAACCAAAGTTTAGGCAACCAAATAAAAATAGTAAAAATCTACATCAAATAGAGATCCTCACCAACAAAAGAGAGATAAACAATCTACTAACCAAAAATGAAAAGACTGAACTATCATTAGAGCACACTGATAGTCCACCTACCTACTGATCACCAAATCAACCTTTTGTTGTGAGAGTGCATCTACCTTTTCTACAAAGCAATTTTTCCATAGTCCACTAAGTAACCCTGTCAATAGAATGCAGAAGCATCTAATTGCAACATTTTTGCTTTAGTCTTCCTACGTCTTTCACCTTTCTTACCAGAATCAGGTTAGAATAAAGGCTAGGACGATGTGCTATAGATTATATATTTATGGAAACAATTTACTCTTCTTATTCTTCCTCATATTTCTCTCCACCCTCAACTACATCTTTTGGCTGTAGACATTCTTCTACCTGTACAATATCTTGAGCTCGAGAAAACATGCCCTCAATATTCTTACCAACCCCATCTCCCTTTTCCCTAAGAGAATAAGGTTTTTGTACACCAGTTCCTACGACAACCTAAACTGCTTTCATATCCTCTCTATTCAGGGAAAAACCCTTATCTCCCCCTAAAGAAGTCAAACGAGAATCCATGTTGATTGAAGATGGATCCAAAAGGAAACATAATCTATTCACCAAATTATGGTTTGGATAGCCAATCATCTTATCCCATTTCTTCAAAAAATAGGAATCTTTTATTTTTATGCAATTATGATGAAAAAATGAAACTTTATGTCCAACCTAATTACACTTAAAAAATATATAAGGTAACCCCTTAAAATTTATAGAATGAGTCCCAAATTTGTGAGAGGAAGAGATCTTAATCGAATGATGGAGTGGTCTAGAAAAATTCACCATAACAAAAAGCCACACATTGTGGATATTTTTGCCAACATAGATCAGATTTAACAAGAACACCAATATTATTTACCAGTCTTTAAAACAACCCAAAATCATGAAATGTTTGAGGAAGATTGTAGAGCCTAACCCAAATTGGAGCAATCAAAATAACCACTATAGCTGAATAAAAAGAGAGGGTCGAAGGGCACAAAAACAAACCTAGCTTCCTGACAAACCAAGGACCATTATTTCAAACAAATTATCTCTCTTCCTCAAAATGATAGATAAACATGAAAAACCCATTTGAGAGCATAAAAAGAGAAACTTCTACCAACAAAGGCTAGGTGTATTTAATCTAACATGAAATCTCCTCCCATGAAGGTCATTTCCAATGCAACTACCAATGGGAGTTTTACACCCAGTTTATTGACCAATGACTAATAAATCTTCATCTGAGACCTCAAGAATAGGTGAAACATTAGAAAGGACAAGAGGAATATCCCTAAGTAAATATATATCCACCTATGTATTCTTCTAAACTCTTTTCTATGTATTCCATTTACCACTAATCGATTCCTCAGCGTTAGCCATAGAATGCTCTAAAGTCGATGTATGGTCTTTCAAAACTAGATTGTGATTAATGTTAGGATGATGCTAAAAAATGGAGGATTTATAAAAATCCAAAGAGGTATGGAATAGGTTCAACCTATTTATACATTCAACATAAACCAAATACCAAGATGAAATCTTAATTGGTGTCATCATATCTTTTCCCGACCTTAAACCTAAAGATCAGTCTCAAAAGGTTCTACCCTACCATTCCCTATCTAGATATGCCTCTTAAGAGATACTTTCATCACTCTATAAGAACCTATCAGGATTGAACTGTGTCCTTCTAAAGCTTATTTGAAACTTCCCTTCCCTACAAATCTTTTATCACCGTAATGTCTAAGCCCAAACCCTACTTCATCACCATCATTGAGAGAGCAAATATCATCACCCAACTTCATTATATCATCAACCATTCCTTCATATATATTTATTGATCAATATTTTCACAAGGAAATGTGTGTGTGTGTGTGTGTGTGTGTGTGTGTGTGTGTGTGTGATTTAATCTTACTAAATTTGAAAATTGTAATGACTTCTTCCTCGCATCCTAATTTTGAATAAATAGACCTAAGCTTGTAAACATTATTCATATTATTTTCATTCTCATCTAGATGATGGTTCATAAAGTGTGACCCAAAATATTTGTCAAAAAGCAATCAAACAATTTTATCCATAAATACACACTACACTTTACATAGACTATGGAAATACTATTTATATTATCGCCCTTCATAGGAGGGTATTTTGTCTTAAGTCGAAGAATTTTGAGTAGTTGAGAATAAAACTAGAAAAGAATATTAAAAATTTAGCATTTATCAAAAGATGTTAGGATTCCAAATTTTATTAAATTTGACCAATTTTTAAGATGTCAAAATAATAATTTCATCTTTGATAGATCCAACTTATCTTTATTAATGTTATGTATCATCCTCAAGTTTGGCCACGTTTATGTAAGATTCAAAGATCTTCACTTAGATCTAGATTCATCTCTAAGGATTAATCTTTGCATCAAGATTTATATTTACTCATTTACTAGAGTAGAATCTCTAAATCAACATTATGAAATTATTCAAAAAATAAAAATCCTTCAACTCATTGGTCATCATAGACATGGGTATTTATATTCACTAGGTAGTTTTTCCAATAGGTTCAATTTTATCCATGGGAATGTTGATCTGTATGAAATTAGCAAAAATTACAAATGATATCTTTCTCCTCTTTCAAATTCACAAAATGGTATTATGCTCTCCTAAACGTAAGATCAATTACTTGGTTAGAGACAATATAAATCTCACCAATCAGCATTTACAAATTTTCTATGTTATGTTTGTTATTAAATAGTTGAAGTGTATATATATATATATATATATATATATATATATATATATATATATATATATATATATATATATATATATATATATATATATATATATATATATATATATATATATATATATCCATGCCTTCCAATACATCAATTCCACTTATTTCTTGCATCTCCAATTTGGTTTCAAAAAACAATTTCCCCATTGAAGTCTTTATGATGTCTTCTAATCCTTTTGGATTGTATGAGTTTTCAACTAATCAAATAGTTGCACATGTATATGCATCCATAAATCAATCTCATACCTATTTATATAACTACTTATCTAGCTATTTTTCTAACTCATCTTCTTCCTTACTCAAAATTCATCTCGAATGATCTTTGGATCCTTGGTTATCATCTTCTTCCTTATAAATTAAATATTCTTTCTCAGGTAAGTGCAAAAAGTTGGGGCATAAAAAGTGGCGTATCCATGCACATGGTTTTTCAAAATTTTCAAAATTTTGAACTTTTGTAGATAATTTTAGATATGTAAACTCCAAATTTAAAAATGGTATAAGAACATAAAATGTATAATTACAAGTCTAGTTTCCAAAACGGTATTTTTTTAAAAAAAATGGTTAAGTATAACTAGGTTAAACATCTAAAAATATGAATTGGAATTATTAATATTTTAATATAACTGAGTTGAAATTAACACTAATTCTAAAGGTGGAATTGATGATTGGAAGTCTAAATTAGTAGTTAACTTATCATGCTTTCCCATTGACCTCCACTCTTTTATCAATTTTAAAAAGGTCAATGGTTTTGTAGTTTCACATAATTATATCATAAGAGAAGTTTTTTATGGTTTAAATTGTAAGTGCTCTTAAAGGTGTACTAGTTAAAATATTTGAAGAATTAAGACAAGATTTATGTGTGGGAAAGTGTGTGCATAAGTGTGAAATATACTTTATGATTATGGAAGTAGTAATCTAGATTGTAACTTGACAAATGTCACTAATAGAGACTCTTTGAATTCTTCAGACATGTAATATTACTGGTCTTATGTTTGATATAAAAATAGGGATGAATATGGTATAATAGGTTGGTTGTGCAATTGATTAATTTATATTTAGTAGTTATTTTATTTAAATTTTCTAGATGATGAATGAGGAGCCTTATACTTGTTTTTATACCACACATTTTGAGGAAAATTCATGTTAGGGTCCAAAAAGACAAATAATCCTACCCATATGTTTGAAAACATTTGAAATTATGTTGAATTTTAACAACTAGACAATAGATAAGGATCTAGACAGTACTATCGATAGTAGTGTCCCTGTGTTGTTGGTAGAGTCTAGAAGTCTATAAAGTAGGTATGGATATAAAATTGATAGTGAAAGATCAAGTTTTAAGTTTTTTGTGAAGTACAAGAGACCTTGGTCATAAAAATGATATGGATTGGATAAATAAGCATTTAGGCACAGTGAGATGTTAAATGAAAGGATTTCGGTAGTAGGGACATGTAAAATGGAAGGGTAAATCCATAATTGATATTTATCAAATATAAAATAATAAGATTCTATGAATATCTAGATTCACTATCTACATATTCTAATTTTCATTTGAAATGATTTTATTTCAAACTATGTAGAAGTTTAATTCTCACCAAAATATTATCCAATATAAGTTTAAAAATTTAAGAAAACTCCCTATTGAACTTCGTTCAATATTAATTTATACTACACCTTAGATAAATATCAAAGTTGTAACTCATAATCTTAGGTTACATTAAATAATATGCACATACCACACCCTAGTATTTATCCTTTAATATAAGAGGATCTCTACAAATCTTAAGAGGATAATGATAGAGTTTTCATAAGTTTTTCAAAAAAATAAAAATAAAAAATCAATTGAGGTCAAACCAAATAATATTTTTGAACTATAATATGATGAAAGGAATGAGTATAAAAAAATGGCACATTACTAATGATTTGAAGGATTATAAGGTTCATAATGAAATAGACACACTCAAATGGTGAAAATAGTGTTTTTGTAACCAACACAACCACATTAATTCCTAAATAGCGGCCCACATTTGTATTAATAAAACTCATAAAACATTAAACAAATTATAAAACTAATTTTATGCAATCCCTTCTAGTATGGTCCAATTATCCCTGCCATTTAAAATCTTTTTCCAGTGTAAACTAATAATTAGCTTACAAATAATTTAGAGTTAGACATATGTAAGAGTTTTAGTTTATAAGATTTATCTATAAGTGATTTTGTCAAGATTTTCTATATTTTGTCACCCTTTTGAACTATAACATAAATAATATAATATAAATACAAAGCTAGATTATATTTGGAAAGGAAATGAAATTATTATTTCATGATTCAATTTCAAAAGAAGCAAAGCATACATTATAAAGCCAAAAATGTGACTTATCATTTCACCTATCAGGAAGTCCATTCATATTCCTACTGAATTCTTGAGCTACACACAAGAAGTCAAAATAAATGAGCAACTACACCAAGGAATTAGGAAATATTATCTAACTAATTCTACATCCCCCCTTAATCCATATGGGTTGTTGTCATACCAAGCATTCCTCTAAACTTTTCAAAATTTTCTCATCCAAGTACTTTTGTTAGGATGTCTACCAATTTCTCTATTGTCAAGCAATGTTAAATCTTGACATTTACATCTTTCACATAGTGCCGAGTTAAATAAAATTTGGTATTGATGTGTTTGGTTTGGTTGTGAAAGACTAGATTCTTTGCCATTTGGATTGTATAATATTGTCAAATATGAGAGGAGTTTATGAAGCTTGTTGTTCCTTCAAATATGAAGGAACACTTATAAGCCACAATATTTCTCCAGTTGCCTCTTAGTGGCCATATATTCTACCTCTACTAAATAAATTTCTACAACTTATTGCTTCTTGGATTTCTAACTAACAACTGTTGCTCCCAAAATCATTAGAAAACCCAAGATGGACTTTCCATCTTCACGATCACCAGCATAGTCAGAATCTAAATAACCAACTATTTTAAATTCCCCTACACTTGAGTATTTAAGCCCAAAATATTTATGCCTTTAAGATATCTGAGGACTCTTTTTCCTACTACCCAATGATTCTCCCTGGGTTGTTACATGAATCTTGAGAGGACTTCCACTACATATGATATATCTAGTCAAATGGTAGTCACATAAACCAAACTTCTAAAGAGTTGTCTATATATAGTGGCATCAACCAAATCTACTAAATATTTTGATTTCAATTTAAGATTCTATTCCATGGTTGTGCTAAGAGGATTATAATATTCCATTCCAAAATTGCTTATAATGTCACCAACATACTTTTTTGAGTGATGAAGAAATACTTTGGTTTCTAAATTAATTATATACCTAAATAGGAATGAAGGTAAACTTAATCAGTCATTCCAAATATATTCATCAACTCTGATTTGAATTTTACATTGTACCATTCATTGTTCCCTGTGATTAGAAGATCATGAACATACACCACCAAAAATACAACTATTTTTCAACTTTTTTGATGAGAAAATTTGCATCTTCAAACTCAAAATGTTTGAAGTTCATATTCATGAGTTGCTCAGCCAATGTTTTGTACCATGCTCTAAGGGCTTGTTTTAAACAATATAATGATTTTTCCAATTTGCACAGCTTATGCTCTTGACCCTTTACTATATAAATGTCAAGTTTTATCATGTAAATAATTTCCTTAAGGTATCCATTAATAAATTTAGTTTTGACATCAATTTTGTGAACTTTCCCCCTATTATGAGTTATTAGAACCAGCATGCTTCGAATGGTACTTCATTTTGTTGTAGGTGCAAAGGTTTAATTGTAATCAATTCCTTCCTTTTGAGCATAACTTTTGTGATAAGCCTTCATTTGTGTTTGTCAAGTGATCCATAAGCCTTGTATTAATTATGATAGACCCACTTATAAATAATCAATTGATAACCATATGGTGGATCAACCATATTCTAAGTCCCATTTTTCACCCGTCAATTATACTCATCTTTCCTTGCTTTTTTCCAAGAGTCAATATTTTTAGCTTGTTTGAAATTTTTTAGATCTTAATCAAATGAAACATTAAGTTCCTCTTGAGAATAATCCAATATGAGGTTTCCAATCATGTCTTGAATTTCATCAATAGAATTATCTAGTTAAGATGAGGTTGCATGTACACTTCAAGTGCCTATTTCACAACTTAATCAAGCCTCACATATTTTACTATTTGAGGGGCCCACATAAGAATATTTCTCTATGCTTTAGGCAGTTTGTGTTCAACCTTTGAATTTCCTTCACTATTTACCCTTTGTTTTGTTTGACCCTATTCAATTTATGATGAAGTTTCACTCTATCCTTTAGGAAGAGTTCTAATCTCATCTATAAGAGACAATATAAAATCAATAAACTCCCAAATCTATGCCCCCCACTCATTGTCTATAAATTAGAATCACTTTCCTTATAGCTATGAAACTTTGCATTTTTTTCTATTCAACTCAATTAGCAATCAATATGTTCTTTGTCTTTTGTAGTCTCATAAAAGACAACTCCTGCAATAAGAAACTTATTTTATTTTTTATCATATATCCCGAATGCCTTGTAGGAATTAAAATATACCAAATGAATGTATTTTTGGCTCATGTGGTCTGATTTGTTTCTATTCTCATTTGAAATCAATATGTAACAAGTGGATCCAAAAATACAAATATGTCAGACTGAAGGGAGGTGACCACACCACATCTCATATAGAGTCTTTCATTCGAGAGATATTGATGGTGATCGTTTGCAAAGGTATACTACTATTTTAACTACTTTGGCCAAAAAATTTAAATTTACCCCTTCAAAATACAACATTGCATGAACCATATTCATCATAGTTCTGTTTATTCTTTCAACTATTCTATTTTGTTGTGGAGTGTGATGAACTATGAGATGGTGTTTGATCCCATTTTACTCAAGATAAGATTTAAACTTATTTGATGTGAATTCACCAACATTATCTGTCTTGATTGTCTTGATGTTGGTGTATGCTTCATTTTCAATCATTTTTCAAAACTTTTTGAAAGTATCCAAGGTATCTGATTTCTTTTTCAGAAAGTATATCCATGTCATCATCCTATAGTGATCGATGAATATCATGAAATAATTATGACCACTAGCAGAGAGGATTGGAAGAGAACACAAGTCTAAATGAACAAGATATAATTTTATATCTACATTCCACTGTGACTTCAAAAATGGTTCTCTTATGTGTTTAGCCAAGATGTAGGCTTCACACTTCTTATCTAATTTTACGCATAGTTTGGGCATGCCATAAATGCCATTATTTTTAAATACATAATTATTTTTATAGTGAGTCTGCCCAAATCAATCAAGCCAAAACTATTTGAAGACATTTTATCTTCTGAAAGATGAGCATAGTTCCTTGAATTTGATGGCTCACCCTTTGGTTTGAGTTGTTTTCCTTCCTCATATCTAGTCAAGATGATTGCATTGTCTCTTTTTCCCCAGATAATGACATCACCATTATCCAACAAAATGGAATGACCTTATTGACTTATAATAAATATGGACAAGAAGTTTCATTTCAATTAAGGAAGGTAGAGAACATTCCCCAATATATATTATGGGAGTCCTAGACACTTGAGTCAAATTGTAACTCTTCCCTGTGGTTTTAGACTTTATCTATCTATGAAGTATACTGAGCCGAAACATTCTTCAATGTATTCCTCAAAGAATTATTTTCAACAATTCATATGTTGAGTGGCATGAGTATCAAGAAACCAAGCATAAAACAGTGAGGAACTAATCATGAAATTGTTTGCTTTATCATCTATATTGGAAAACAAACATTCACTAGTGAATTGGGCTGAGTTTGACTCTTTTTGCTATTTTTCTGATTTTTAATTTCTCTTTATATAGTATGATTTAATTTTCTCCCATGGAATCCTACATTTGTGAGTCTCATGGCTACCTTTTCTTTCACACTATTCACAATAGAAGTTTTGTTTATCATTCTATTTTTTATTTTGACCACGTTGATTTTTATTTTGTCCACCTTTTTCTTTGCTCTTGTACTTGTTATTTCATTAATTTTTGGAAGACATGGCCTTATTTGATGTTTTAGAAGATTTTTTTTGATATAGGACACAATTTCACCTATTTTGGTTTCTATTTTCCTTCTAAATGCCTTTTCTCTTTCTAAATTTTTTCAATGAACTGGTCAAATGTGAGAATCTTAAGCTAATTGCTTGATTGTAAAGACTCCAAATACATTGAATATTTAATAAAAAGGGATTTTATGAATGCATTCATGTATATGATGATTTAGACACTTTTTTATTCAACATCATGTTTTAATAGCATGTATATCTCATGCCAATATCATCACGTCACCATCTTTCAACTCTAGGTTGAATAGTTTCAACTAAAATTGAATGAATTCCAACTATAAATGGGAGTCATATAGGTGCTTCAATTTTTGATATTATTCCCATGATATATTGTAACCTTGTATATGATTAATCAAATCACTCTCAATAGATGCCATCAATAAGACCAAAGCCTTTTAATTTTTCTACTTCTATGACTGTATGTATATTATATTCCCCATTGGTTTAGATGGTTATGTTGTCCCATCACAAATATCTAACCATATATAATTGAAGATGACTATATTATCCACTTTCTATGACCATTTTAGACAAATGTCTTTGCCAGTCAAGGTAGTGCCAACAATGGATTTGATAGAATGCATGGTTTTGAGTTTTTTTTTGAGTTTTTAGATTTTTTAAGTTTTTGTTTAACCCCAATTGGTTCCTTATCACTCAAAAATGGTCCCCTTTTGTATATATAAAAATGTACTAAAAATTATTTGCTTTGTCACTAACATTGGCTTAAAAAGAAAACCTTATACATCAATATACTTAGTTTTTCATGATTTTCAAATTTACGATTTTTGACATATATGAATGGGTGAAAAGAGTATTTCCCCTTATTTATCCTTGACATTCAAAATTTTGTGGTTATTTTCCCTAATTTAGTTAGAGTAGCATGCCTCAAAGCAATAAAAAAATTGCTCAAATTTTAAAGGCCTTCAAATTTAAATATTTTCAAATTTTGAAAAAAGACATTTAATAAATGAAATTTACTTTTTGAATAAAAATTATGAAATTTTATACCTCTCCCTTTAATAAAATTTGATTTGATCTTATTCCAATATCATAATAAATAGAACCATGTGAGATCCTCCTAATGAATAATATTCACTTTGTAGGGAATCTTATAGAAATCCATGTAATATAGGAAGAATTTGAAGCACCTCATAAAAGGAAATTAATGATTTGTCAAATTGCCTCCATTCCAAAACTAGTGCCAATGTACACAACCACATTGGTATCTACTATGTTATAAGAATGCAAAATCATACATGGTCAAAATGCCTTGAAGAGAATGCCAAATTTCAAATCATATTCTTATATAAAACATTTCTCAAATAAAACCATATGTTGTAAACTATGCAATCCTCAGACATCTCCATGTATGTTTTGATTATAGAAATAAAAATAGAATGCAACCTCTAATAGAACATAGCCTCAAGTGATATCAAAATTCCAAAATGAGAAAACTCCATAATACATTTTGTCCATGCAAATGTACTCTCTTATCCATGCTAATGTTGAGCCAAGTGACAACACAGTAGCAGGTAGATAAAAATGACAATACAGGATTTGATGTTGGTGCCAAAAAATGCCACACCTTTAGCAAAATACAAATGCATTATATGCATATTTATATACCTCTTAGGTCTAATAAAGATAATGACATGACATATCAGTCCTCCTAAAGTCTAGGAGGAAATCAATAATTGATTATACACAACTCAAATGTCTCACTCAGCTCCACATTGAATAGTAAAAATGTTATCTAGCCAAATAAAATAGTATCAATGATATAATAATTAATCATGAATAATTTATTGAATTAAAAAATAGTTATTTGCAAGACCCACAACTAAAACAAGGAGAGAAAAAAATATTTTTCTAGGATCTGATACCAATGACAAGCTGAATCATATTTAGAATGGCAATGAAATTCTTATTTTATGATTCAATTTGAAAAAAATAAAGGAAAAAATGTGACTTATAATTTCACCTACTAAGAATTCCATTTACATTCCTTAGGTGCTCTTTAGATATATACAATAATATAAAAGAAATGAGAAAATACACCTAAGAATTAGGAAATATTATCTAACTAATATTATAATTTAAAGTTAAATTTTACCAATGGTAGGCATATTGATCATTGGAAAACACATTGTAACATAGTGAAAGGGTGGAACCATGATGAAAAAAATCAAAAAAATGAGAAGGTGATTGTATTCATCTTATAAAAGCAAACTATCGATATATTTTTTAAGCTAGGCAACAAAACTAAGATGTTAAACCATAGTATATGGTCCATCACATTCTTTCAAATCATTTTATTCCAAGAGGAAATGTATTTGTTTAATTCAATGCTTATATGATGTTTATTAATCATTGCATTGGTTAAGATTATATTTGTTTGAGGCTTTTTTAATGATTAATATTGTAAGGTTTCTTGCACTTAGTAATCCACAACATTTATGTCTGAATAGTTTTTGGTCATTTTTGAAAATGGAAGCATTAAAACTAGTATTAAATTTGTTCTCAATGCAATATTAAGTTTGTTTTCCAAGATCAAAATGTTTTATATAAGAATATAAAACATTGTAAAACTTTAAAAATATAATTATTTACAAACCATGGGATATTATAAACTTTGGTTTGTGTTTATTATTTTTTCTTAATTTGAAGAGTATTTTATTTTCAAATAACAATGGAGATAAAAAAATTGTTATAGATATTAGTTTCCATTCCTTTCATATGAGCATGCAACCTTGTATGTGCTTTTCAAAATTGTGAAAATTTATATACATGCTTTTTACGTTACTTTTTAGGGTTTACATTATATTTTTTATTTTTATTAGCATTATTTTAGTAATATCAATCATGGGTTTCAAAACTTTTATAGGTTAATAGTCCTAAATTCCAATACATTTGATAAGGTAAAATGGAAATGAATTTTTAAGATCTTATAACTTTATACAATGGGTAAAGAGATAAAAACATTCACGCTCAAAGGGGATGTCTCTACTAATGGTAAAACCAACACAATAACCTTACTAGATACAAGTAAGCAAGACCATCCATACAAAATAATGGACACTACCTTCTATAAATCCAATTAACATTTGGTAATCTTTCATGAAATGTTTTCCATGGTACTAGTGCTTTCAACTAACTTTTGAAATTATACTTAGAGTACCCCCTGATTCGACATCCATATTAGATGATTGAGCCACTAATATTTTATATTTTTTTATACATTGGTCCAATCTCCCTTGTCCTCCTCAGCTTTTGGATGAACTGAAATTATATTAACAAATACTTTATAGGGTTGATATTTGACTTTGAATATTGCATTTTATATTGGTTATACCCTAAAAATGTCTTATTCTATAATCACTTCCACCTAGTTATCTATTTCAAAGGTCTCTATAACTATGTCTGACATCTTTGTTGAATCTACCATCATGTTTCCCTCAATCTAGAAGGGGATCTAAAGGTCTTTTATATGCATACGATATTCAAGATCATCTAAAGACAATGTTAAATACTAGCCTACATAATTAGACATTACTATAAGAGGTGCCATAAATAAGTCCTTTCAATAAGAAGGATCCTTTTTAATTATAAAATTGATATAGTTTTTCAATAATTATGGCATAAAATATTAGTCCTTCATAGTCAACGGAATGGGACCATGAACATTCCCCTACTTGAAAAATAAATTTTTATGTAGGTCTTTGGAGGAGTCTATCTTTAAGACAATGTTGGCATAAGTAGTATGGTAAAATTTATCAGTCTATTGGTGCATTTTTACAAACTTACCCATAACTTTACCAATCATTTTGTGTCTTGATTCATTCTAGAACTGGAGAAGGAGATGAGTTAGGAAAACCCAAATGGTTTTTACATTTAGTGGTTTGGTAAGAGGTTTTAATGTTAGGGACCATGGTTTTAAGATCAAGGTGTGGTGCTTCAAGATCCACAATTGGTTCTGAAGATTCTCCTTGTCTTCAAAATGATGAAAAACAATAATAAAAAATGTTTTTTCACTTGGGTAGATTTAAAATATACCTTCCAAGAGTGGGTACTATTTATTCAAGATCCATGCATGAAATGTTTCTAGTAGTTCATGAATCCATAGCTAGATCCATTAGATAAGAAATACTCCTCCAATTTGAGCACTTGCCTAGATTCCCTCCCATCAAAGACTAAAAAAGGATCAATGCACGTAATATTGAGTGGATTTAGGCCAGGTTTTGGCACCACTTTATAGGAGATGAATTTGACAAGGGATTTGATGTTCAGTTCCCTAGATTCTACTATGGCCTCCATCTCCACAACATCTTAGACTTTGATGTCAGTATTCCTTGGATTTGTATTTCCCAAGTGTTATAGGTAAGTGCATTAAAAATGTGATTTTATATAATGTAATTATTACCATACAAATATTTAATAGAAATAGAAAATTTGATATGACTAAAAACCCCATATATGTTGGCCCCATTTTAAAATGACAACAAATTATTATATATAAGATAAAAAAATAAGTGTAAACTAAAGTCCAAGGCCTTGGCATATGGCCACATCCTTATAGATACAAATATAAATACTAAAAGGGGTTAAAAATTGTCCTCGCTAGAATAGAAAGGCCAACATATGAGCATCATCACTTACATTTTTAAGATTAACTGGTGAATCCTTATTTCCATGAGAGGAACTTGATGAATGTTTGGATATATTTCAGATTGTAAGCTAGAATAAGAATAATAAGATAGGGATTTTTAAAAAAATTAAAACAAACCCCTAAATACTTATGCAGAATATTTTGAGAAGTAATGAATTTTCAATGTCAAGAATGTATTGTTTAGGCACAACGTATAATGAAAAAAACATATTATTATAAGAAAAGTAAAGAAAAGGGCTTCTTGTCTTTATGGGCACAAATAAAAATACTATAACAAGGACTTTAAAATGACTTCATTATAATGTAAAAGATAATGTATGAGTTTTTTTTTAAACATGATTAAAATTAAACTAATAATGCTTATCTATATTACGTTGAAAAAGATAAAAATCATCTAGTCACACAAGAAATACCATTCATTATTATAAATGAGCTTCTATATAATATGGGTAAGGATGATGTGTTTCATAGGTTAGTCTTGGATTATGAGAGACCATAATTGATATAAGAAGAACATCAAAGATTCATAGGAGAATTTATTGTGATAAAAATATTACAAAGTGGTCTATGGTGGCCTACCCTATTCTAGGATGCATATAGAGTCACAAAGAATTGTGATGTTTGTCAACAAATAACAAGGCTAAATCGAAGGGATCAAATGTCATTGAACCACATGTTATCAAGAGAACCATTTTAATAAAGTAAAATTTATTTTTAGAAATTATTAATACACCCAAAAAATGTAATCATGCCAAATATATAATAATAATGATGAATTAGTTCACAAAAATGGGTAGAAGCTATTGTGACACCAAGTTGTAATTCCAATGATGGATACATATTTATATGAGAATATCATAACATAGTTTTGATGTTCAGTAAGGATATTTAGTGATAAAGGAATGAAATTCTTACACAATACCATCCAGATTCTAACGGAATAAATTATAATATTATACCATAAGTGCATAAAATATAATCCTCAATACAATGGAAAATTAAAATCATACAATAAAGTCTAGGATAATATGGTTATAAGGATATTCAATGTGTAGATAAATTATTGGGAAGATAAAATTCATCTAGCTTATGGGAATACAAGATGAATTATAAATATAAAACAAGGTTGACTCCTTTCCATTTGGTCTATGGAATAGAAGCAGTTATGCCTCTAGAATACATATTTCATATACTATGAATCACATTGATATTCAAATGGGATATCAAGATTCACTTCAAGAAAGGTTTATAGATATAACTCAACTAGAGGAAACTAAGTAACTAGTAAGTTGGGCAAAAGAAATATTTAAGCAGAGTTACAAATCATTGCATGATCACAATCTATGATATAAATATTTTATCTAGGGTATATTAAATTATTATATGATAAAAGACTTCAGGAGCATCTCAATAAATTGTGCATTTTGTGGAAAGGACCATATGTCATCCACAAAGTATCATAGAAAGGAACAATAATGCTAAGGGACATTCAAGGAACCATCCTCTCGAGGCAAGTAAATGGATGAAAACTTAAGACTTATTACCAATTATATATAAAAATATCATGTTAAAATTTTATTTGTTCTTTAGTAGTGGCATGAAATTAGGATTTATCTATAATTTACCATTTTATTTTCTTTTTTATTTTTGTAGTGTAACTACGTGTAGTTCATTTTTCATATCACATGAAACCATAATGTAGTATAAAAATTCAATGTCACAAAATATGAAAGGAAAGAAGCAAAGCAATGGAAAATTAATATAAAGAAGGCTCAATGTGGGGTCAACACAAGATTAAGTAATTAAGTCTTGGAATGAAGTAGTGAAAAAAGGTTATGGATGATAGGAAACAAATAGTTACTCACATATCAATTGATGACTAATCACTTTAAATTTTAGATCTTTCGCAAAGCATATCAGTGTGTCAAACTTAGGTTATGTAAAATAAAGGAAAGTCATTACAGATGAAAATTTGGTACATTGCATCATGACATTATAATGATTAAATTAATGATCCTATCCATTGAATCACAAAGGTCACATAACAAAAACTAATGTCATTTAAACCAAGAGAATAATGACATGAAAATAACTCAATACATGTCAATGTAATGTGTTAGATGAGTTGAGTGAATAAAAACAATTTCAACATGTGGTATACAAAGCAAAATGGATTTAAAATACCTTAGAGAAAATGAGCCTTTTGTGAACCAAGATATATCTACTTTCCCAAACACAAAATCATGGAAGGTTTCAACATAGCATATTGAAAATAAGTTGATCATATATTTTCATACCACTAAATAATATAGAGAATGATAAATTAGAATAATTTTAGCATTGAGATAGATAAGGCATCATGATACTGGACCTTATGATTTTATATAGATAGCTTTATTTTCCATAGATCCAATCAGTATTAATCATCCTGTAAGCATATCCATGCAACATCAATTATGAGGATTTTATGTTGAGAATTTGATCAATATCAAACAATTTGTCAAATAGATGAGGTAGTAATGATGATTTTATGGTAGTATAATGAATGTGAATAAAATTTTCCAAGGGTGTTAACATATATATCAATGCGACAAAAATGGTGAGCGAAACATGTCTTATAATTTGAGGGAAATAATTGAATCCATGAAAAACAAATATCCTTATGATTCAATCAGACTTAATAGAAAATTGTGAAAGAGGATCCAATGTAGTCACCATTTATTTAGTAAATGATGTTGTAACATGAGTGATTTCATAGTAAATTTCATGTAGATTCTAGCAGACCACCAAAATTTCACTTTAGGCAATAAAAGGGGTCATCAAAATTACATATCACATGATCTAGATACATGAAAATTTCAGTTAGACGTATTTCCTAGTGGCTGAGATGGTTTCCAACATAGAAAATATTACTATAGGTGTATCAGAGAATTTCCAATACTAGTTCTTATTATTATTAAACTATGGCTAAAGGATATTTTTGGTCTATGACCACCTTGAAAAATCTTGTTTGGACTAAGATAGGTAACTAAAATGCATATTTGGGCCACTTCAGTCAATGATGGATTGAATTACATGTGTGCATTGCATTACATATTAAAGTACCCACTTATGTGATGTAGTTATTTGGACCACATGTAGAGATCGCCAAAATTTATGAGGAGTGCGGTGTGAGTTAATGGTTTAGATTTTACACCACATGTCTCCATTACATTATTAATCACAATGTTATATGCATAAGAAAAATTATTTTGAAGTAAGAATTATTTCTTAGAATGGTGGCACATATGCATTCTATGGCCCCTAAAGTACAAACTCTATTTACACATATATAAGCCAAGGTATAAGCATTGTAGAAAGCACCACCAGACACATCTATGGTCCACATTTATCTACATCCATTAATTTCTCCTAAATGTTATAAAATATATTAATTATTCTCCGTCAGATGATAGCTTGAAGAAACATCTCATACCAAAAACAAAGACCACTCATAGGATCTATTGGGCCCCAAGATTCATAAATTAAGAATCCCATTAAGAGTTATATTATAGATACAACATATTCTCCCACTTATTTTTTATCCTCCTTTCTATGTAGAAAGATTGATCATCATGTAAGAAACATGTTTTCTTTCATTAAAAACTCTTTAGATTTATTCAAATATAGTAAAGATAATAAGGACTATAGTGAGGATATTTTATTAGTTTTTGATGTTGCATCTCTCTTCACGAAGGTTACAATTGAGGAGACTATTAGAATTGTGGGAATACATAGTAATTAGGAGAATAATTCTTTAGTGCAGCTATGTTTAAAGTCAATTTATGATCAAAATGAAAAGGTGGCATTGGGATCAACACTAAGATGTTAAACCATAAAATATGGTTCATCAGATTCCTTCCAATCATTATATTCCAAGAGGAAATATATTTATTCAATTCAATGCTTATATGATGTTTCATAATCATTGCATTAGCTAAAATTAACTTTTTTTAGGATTTTTGATAGATGAGTATTATAAGGTTTCTTATGTTTAGGAATACAAAACATTTATGTGTGAATATTTTTTAGTGGTTTTTCAAAATGGAAGCATTAAAAATAGTATTAAATTTATTCTCAGTATAATATTAAGTTTGTTTTCCAAAATTAAAATGTTTTATAAAAGAACTACAAACATTGTAACACTTTCAAGCAATAATTATTTATGAACCATGGGTCATTATAAAATTTGGTTTGTGTTTGTAATTTGGTATTTATTTAAAGAGTAATATTTTTTAAAATTATAATGGAGATCAAAAATTATTTTAGATATTAGTTTACATTCCTTTAATATCAGCATTCTTATATTTCTTGAGAAATATAGCCTTGTAGGTGCTTGACAAAAAACTGAAATTTTATATGCATGTAATTTTACATCACTTTTTAGGGTTTACACTATAGTTTTTTAATTTTTATTTGCATTATTTTTGTAATATAGATAATCATTTTGAAACCTTTTGTAGCTTTATAATCCTAAATTCCAATACATTTCCCAATTTTTTATTTGATAAGGTTAAACATTGATGGGTTTTAAAGCTACTAGAAGTTTATAAAATGGAGAAAGAGATTAAAAAAATTCATAATCAAATGTGACATCTCTACCAATCGAAAAACCAACATGATAACCATATTAAAGACAAGGAACCAAGACTACGCCTGATAAATAGTAGACACTACCTTCCTCTAGAAACCCAATTACCATCATGTAATCTTTCATGAAACTTATATCATGACATGAATACTTCAAATAACACATGAAATTATACATAGATCCCCCTTGACTATAGATCCATAATAGAGGATAGACCCACTACTCTTTTGCATTTTTGTGTACCTTGGTCTAATCTACCTTGTCTTCCTTATATTTTGACTAAATTGGAATTGTATTAATAACTAGTCTATAGGTTTGGGATTTGATTTTGTCTAGTGTATCTTATTTTTGTTCTACTTCAAAAATATCAAAATCTAGATTCACTTTCACATAGGGGTCTAGTTTGAATGTTTTCAAAACTATGTCTATGGTCTTCCTTAAATTTTCCATCAGTCCAGAAGGGGCTGTAAAGGTCCTTATTTGCATAGGATATTCGATAATATCTAATAATTATGTTGAAACCTCACCTTTATAATCAACAATTACTATAAGATGGGCCAAAACGTAGTCCTTTCACTAAGAAGAATCAATATTTTTCTAAAGTTGCTATAGTTTTTGGTCAAATGTCCCTTGTTGAAATACTTATGTAAAAGAAATAGTAGTCCTTTATAGTCAAAATATTAAGACCATTAGAAGTCTCTCACTTTTAAAATAATTTTTTCAGATAGGTCTTTGGTGGTGTATATGTTTACGTGAATATTTGCATAATTAGTATAGTAAAATTGATCATTTTTAGGGTGCATTTTGAAAAAATCACCCAAAACTTTACCAATCATTTTGAGGCTAGATTCTCTTTAGAATTTAAAATGGATATGGGGTGGGAAATCCTAAATTGGTTTTATATTTAGTGGTGTGGTAAGAAGGCTGAGTATTTGGGACCATGGTTTAAAGAGCAAGGGGTGGTGATTCAAGATCCACAACTAGTTTTGAATCTTCTCCTTATCTTCAAAATGTTGAAAATAAATAATTAAAAATCTTTTTGCACATGGGTATTTTTCATCTATACCATCTAGGAGGGGTTGCTAGTTATTCAAGATACATGAATGAAATTCTTATAGTTTTAGCTAGGAATTCATGAATCTACAAATAGCTCCATTGGTTGAGAAATATTACTTATATTTGATCACTAGCCTATATTCCTCCTCTTTAAAGACTACAATAGGAACAGAGGAAGCAGGCTTGAGGTATTTTGGGCTAGGTCTTGGCACCTCTCTGTAGGAGATAGCTTCAATAAAGGATTTGATGTTTAGTTCATAGCTTCCACCATGGCCTCCATCTTCATGACATCTCAGAACCTAATGTTGGCATTCTTGGGATTTATATTCCCCAAGGAATTTAGGTAAATTCATAGAAAAATGTGATCTTATATAATGTAATTATTACCATACACATATTTAAAAGAATACAATGTTTGATATGGATGAAAAAACCATATATGTTGTCCACATTTTAAAATAACAACAAACTATTCTATAAAATATAAAATGTAAGTGAAAACTAAAGTCAAAAGCCTTTCCTTATGGGCACATACTTATAGATACAAATATAAATACTAAAAAGGGTTGCAAATGTCTTCACAAGAATAGAAAGGCCAATGTAT
>JARHVA010002001.1:1395000-1525000 GCA_037957365.1 Torreya grandis
AGTCAAGAGACATTTCTTTATGTGAACCAACAAACAATAGAAATTAGGTTAAAGGATTAGACACATTTCATCATTTCATAGAATATAAGGTCATTGAGATGGAATAGGACAACCTATAATTAATGGAGGAAAAATCATATTTTCATGCTCAAGTGGCCAAGGCCATAAATGTCATACATGATATTTATCTAACATTATTAGTAGAGTTTTTAGGTGATTAGGGATGTCTAAGGAAAATCAAATAATTAATTTACTTTCTCAACTCACCAAAGACTGGGTGACTACACAAGAAACTAAATATAACTCTGACTGTAAGGTGATCAATTAAAATATAAAATATAATTCCTTTTCTATCTACTCAAAAAAATATGAATAGGGGTCAACACTATTATGTAGTAAGCCAACCAAATTGGTTGTAGTATTCTATATTGGAAGTTGTAATTTTACGATGCACTAGGCAAGGTACAAATATATTTTTAAAATGTAAACAAGGAAAATACCATCATGTAGAATCACATGGTGATGTTAGAAAGCATTCCCAGTACACTCAAGAATTCTCTTAACTAAAAAGATAATTTCATTAAAAATATGGCTACATGGAAGAATGAGATGCTTCATTGTATGTTATTTGGTGTCCAAAACCACTAGTATTATAGATGATATTTTATGATTATATAGAGACTCTATCTTATACACTTTGAAAACTCAAACATTGTTTGTTTGTCTCAATTCTATGACTTTCTCACTTTCGTAAGTATCAAAATCAATCTATATTTTTTCCCCTTGGCATATATGTCTTAATATGAATAGTTTTATGTTAACGACTTAGGTCTTCCATTTTCACCAAAATGATTAAAATGTACTTATCTTCCATCTCTACAATTTTTGAGCCTATACCTACTTTCTTATTCCCTAGAAACTGACATCTAGGATAGCTATTAGTGTGTTGTCCTGATTTAAGTGTCCATTTCCTTAAAGTCATGAAATTTTCAAATGAAATTTATCATAATGGTTGGCCTATTTGCTTTAATGTGAGTTATTACTTTAAAGAGATTTATGTAATTACCAGATTGACCCTCTTCACTACTCACCTATGAGTCACCTAGTAAAAAAATAGATATACCAAGGTAGCTTATCGAAGACACTCTATAAAACATTCAATTAAACAAGGATTCCTTATTTATATATTAGTTATATTTAAAACACATCTATAAGTCTAAACTACTAAAGGATCAACCCAAGAGCCTAATTTTCCAAGTTACAAATTAGTTCATTTTTGTACTTACATTGCACATATTGTATGATTCACATACAAGCCAACACATAGGGGAGAACTAAATGAATATAAGGTCATCTTATATAGTATTCTCTATGTAGGAAGTAGCCTCTAATAGTAGAGTCTTTAGGGTTATCTTGACACCATGTACCCACTAAACCATTTTTACCCAAGGTCACCATGAAGATTAAAAACTAGGGTATTTAATTTTCATAAGGAGTGAAAGTCCATGACCTAAATATGAATAAACTAGAGTTAATGTGAATTAAAACCTAGAAACATCCAATTATTTACATCCTTTTATATTATGTATTTTATTTAGGACACTTTCATCAAAACCAAATAGTAGCATCAACACAACTATTTGAGGATAACATTAGTGTCTACAACTCTAGAAGTGACAGATCTAGAATATAATGATTATTCTAAAATATCCTTCTAGACTAATTTATTTATGTTACATATATATAACTACATTAGCATAAAAAAAGATAATTACATCACTTCTTTGTCATTTTTATATCTAACATATTTATACTTTTCATTTTTAGATAACCTTCGCATAATAAATTTAATGTATGTTTATATATAACTTTAACATCTAATTGACCTAATATAGATCAGATTATCAATCTTGTGCCATTTAATTTATATACATCCCTTTAATTCAAATATATGCTTAATGATAAGATCACCTCAGATCCATATTTTAGGGTTAAATATTTGATGACACTAACAAAAATTTATTAAACCTAAGTTCACATTTTATGATGGCAAGGAT
Organism: Torreya grandis; assembly: GCA_037957365.1. Taxonomy (NCBI): domain Eukaryota; kingdom Viridiplantae; phylum Streptophyta; class Pinopsida; order Cupressales; family Taxaceae; genus Torreya; species Torreya grandis. Next base: position 1,397,058 of record JARHVA010002001.1, read on the forward strand.
GATCATGAATAGTATCTTCAAATATTTTATGGAACATGCCTTTATTGTACCTCTAATGATAAACTATTGACCAAATTATTTCCAAGTATCCTCAGAGACTATGCTTTGAGGTGGTTCTATGATTTACCTCTTCAATCCATAAAAGCATTCAAACCTCCTATAGACCAATTTTTATCACACATTTATATTTGTATTTATATGATCAAATTTCCAAAACCAAACATGGAACCAATAAACCTATCAATGAATATGTCTTGACATATACGACAATACTAGCCAAAATTATGAATCTTATGGTAGACAAAGTGTTGCAATATATATTCAAGAAAATTTAGCTTGTTTTTTTACATGAATCCATTAGTTTTAATAAATTTAAATATTTGGATTATTTATGCCATGTTGTATGGGAATATGAAATGAATCTTATGTCATTAAGTAATATCAAGTACATTGAAAACACACCAGATGTATTTACATCTAGTAAAAAAATCATAAATAAAATGAGTTATAATGTAACACATCTTGAGCCTAAAAATAAAACAAACACCATAGTTAAATAATTTCATAATAACCTAATTGGCTTGTCGTATCCAATGCACCAAGAAGATAATTTACACATTTTTATGACTCCACAGCTTCATTGTTCTCATGGTTACTAGATTTTTAACTTATATATATATATATATATCCTTGATCCTATCAAGGTTGATATGATTCAACCTTTATCTAAAGGATATGATGAGAATGTTTATTATGGTTATCATCAGGGACTAGGAAATTCTACAAGTAGATGTTTTATCTTGAAGCACAAGATCTAAGATCTTATCGATGATTAAAAACTTATGTTTGATGATCCTCCAAAAGAATACGGCTCATAACCTAATGATCAATATAAACAAAAAATATTTAACAATCCTTTGAAATAACTTTCTAAGAAAGAACCAAAAGTCCAAATGGTATATAATATACACACCCTCCCTCACATTATGAACATCCAATCAATGGGATAATTAGTATATAACACACAATATACCTCTTATGGTTTAGGGACCTTTTATTTCTTTTGATGATAGTGAAATTAACTATGATTACTATGATCCACATTCCATATTCATTTGATCATATCTTGATAAACACCCCATATAAAATGTTACGATTGATAATAGTGAAGCAAAAACTTTTAAACCATGACATTACTTACATACTTGGATTATACTCATCATGATTTACACCTATCTACCAAATCAATTTTATCATTCAATGGGACCTCGTAGAATTCTCATGGTAAGATTAAGTAACATTTAAAGGTTAGTCTTGCACATGTTGTTACTACATTTCTAGTTATCCCTTCCACAAGCATCTTTTATATGCTATTGGGAATAGCATAGATACAAACTCTTTGATTAGTAAATTTTATAGTACATGGGTTTGTTAAATACATTCATGCCAATCATGGAATTATAGTTTTTAGAATCCCATATGAACATCCTATTGAAATAAAATAAACCTACATACCTAGAATAATATATATCAAGCCTATTAAGGATAATTCACCACAACAGGGTAAGAAATAGGTAGTCCTCTTTACTAGGTGGTTAGTACTTAAGACACCTTACATTAGAGATATACAGTGGATTCTATAGAATCTCCATATTCTACTACACACCATATTTATCTATTTAGAACACCTCAAAATGTACATTTGTATTCTATACCAAACAAATGTATGATCACTCAATTATCGGTTCCAATAAACCCTACCCTTATTACTCTTATTATGTCTTCATGGCCATAAAGTCCTATTTTACATATATAGAGCACCGTTGATACCATACTGACATATATTACACCTATACATGCTCCTCAGTAATATAAACCATGTATTACACTAGATTCATAGTCAAGATATATCTATGACCATCTATTAGATGGCATTATGGGATAATATTTCTTCTTCAAATATTCTATAAATAACAAAAATATTAAGAAAAATTGAAACTCCAAAAAAAATTCATCACTTAGATGTTATATTGGCTCCTTCTCATCCATGTGTTAGTTATATGTTGATGGATGGCATATTCAATTACTTATACATATACAAATGTGTCACACTTATAATTGATTATTATACAAGTATACACAGATACATTATCTACTCTTATTTTTAGATGTTGGGCCTTCCCTATACTTATGTCATGTAGACATTCAAGGCAAATACTTCTTTGATCTTGATACACATGGGTTATATGATTCTATAATCACTCTATATTATAATGCTTGAGTTTATATATGTACTTATGTATACATATTATCAATTATTATATCTTACACAAGGTACTTGATATGCTATACACTTGTCATTTTTTCCTAAAACATTTGGTTTATGCATTATTATGACATTTTTATGTCGGTTACTTATACTTTGATTTTATATACTTCATTGATTGTCTTTCATCACTATTATATTCCTTGGTCAATAATTTGAATATGCTCCTTTTATTTCATCCCATGTGCTAATGTATGATTTATTTTACATTTTTTGTGTTTGACCCCATTAATTGTCAATGTGCAAAACACAATATGTTTCAGTCAATCTCAATAACATATATCAATTCCAAGAGTTACAAACATATATAGAGCACACTATAATTTATCTTAAAACTAATCTCACTAAACTAGGATGGTTGTTCTAACAACCAAGATTATCTCCTATCAACATCCCTAAAACCTCTCACACTAATTCCTATGTGAGTTGAATAACAACTCACTTTATAACAAAATATTATTGCTCACACTCAATAAAATATTTTAAGATATAAAATATATATCAATATTAATGAGTTTGTCAACTCATAAAATATTAATAATATATAATTCACAAAATATTAGAATCATGTTAGGACTAATTCCTAAAAAAAATTCATATGTTATGTTGTTTTGCATAGACATTTGAATATGACATCCTTGCCTTTATATAAATTTGACTAAGTTATGTCCCTTCAATTACATGGAATTCAAACATGCCATTTGTTTACGGTCTCCCTAAACCATTTCATTTTGAATTACTTTTTAGTGCTCTTGTGTCTATGTTTGTTTGCTTCTTGAACTTATAATATTACTATTTAGAAATTTTCATGATCCTTATCATGTATATCATAGGCCTATATGTGATTATGTTAGTTCTATGAACTTTAATGATTACATATACTTAGACATGGTCCTTATATATGATACAGGTTACATTCACAAAATATACAGTTGACATATCCTTTTTAAGTGACCTTGTTGGGGGTATGTCATAGAGTCATGTTATCCACACTTGGCATAGTTCTCAAATTCATTGGGGGCATGCTTTGGAAGAATGTTTTCTAAACTCATTCATTATATGGTAATTATATCCATTATTAGATTTAGTGGGGACATGCCATATGGGCATGACATCCACATATTCATAGTTCTAAGATTTAGTGGGGGAATGCTTTGGAAGAATGTTATTCACACCTATTTAGTATTCAACATCTCCATATTATATTGAAAGCATGCTTTGGAAACATGTTATCCACATTGTTAGTTATATTAATTTTTATAATTTTCCAGATATAGTTGTGGCATGCTTTGGAACCATATTCTCCATATTTACACATTTTTATGATTTAGCCAAAGCACACATTTATATGATTTAGATTTATAATTATGGTATAATTTTATACATTAGTACTATTTTATACATTGTTGAAACATGATACATATCTAAGGATAATATGCTATGAAATTTGTGCCTAATATTATAAAATCTAAATCATTTTCAAATTCCCAAACTCTTTTATGGACTTTTACCACATCACATACATTTTTCATACTTTATTGACTTTATTAACTTTATTGACTTTTATCCCATAAAATATTATTAACTTTATTGATCCAATTTATTGCATTAGTTGGTTTACTTTATGGTATGGTTGAGAAAATAAAATCGCTCAATATTTCCATGTTTTCATGTTGGACTTGATTATATCATCTAGCCTTACTAGGTTATAAGTATAATTGGGTTACATAGTTTAGCTAATATCAACTGCCATGTGGCAACTCACTTTTTCTCCAAGGTTTTGGGTATGTGATTTCAAATCTCTATCTATCCCTAGATATATGTACTCTAAACATTTATCTATATTTTTCCTAATCGTAGTTTCATAGTCTAAAAGTGATACATTTTTTCAAAATCAGCTTACCATAAACAAGGTGGTTACATTAACAAACATGGGTACTAAAATACCTTGATCTTTCAATTTCAATTTATTTAAAGTAATTTTAATACCATTTTATATTCATTAATTATATACTACAACATGTTCTTTGTTTCAATTCAGTCACTAGTAAAACACAACAGGTAGGTAGACATAAAAGATAAGGTGTGCATACACACCTGGGTATGAATTCCTTTCCTTTAAACTAAAAAATTAATTATTAGATTAAAGGGGGTAAGTGTATATATTTTATTATTATATAACACCTCAATCTTGTACACTTGTCAAACTTAGACCTTGGTTGTTCCTCTTAGTCCTATGGATTTCCCACGTTTGAAAGTCTCACATCTGCTCTATCTTTGTGCACTCTTTTTACTCTTTCCTCAAACTTCTCAAATATCTCCCCATGATAAATTGGATGATCACTTATATGGGCTTTGATACCAATATGACTATGAAAACATAACACAACAACACATTAAGATGCTACAACACTTAGAAAAAGAAACATATATAATTTCCCTCTATTATGATTTGATTGCTTGATTGGTTTCAGATATATAAATGGTTTACAAATGCCTCTATTTAACTAGGTCTTACATATATATTTATAAAATATACTAAGTATGACTTAGTAATAAAATTAAATTAAAATTACATCCAAAAACATCATGCCTTAAAGCATTTAATGGGGGTGGAATAAATAACAAATTTCAACAAGGGGTTTGTCTAAATTTTATTTAAATAAATCATTTATTAAGATTCCAAAGGAACAATTCCATCTTGAATGGATCCATATTATCTTTATTAATGTTAATTATCATCCTAAGGAGATCAGAGTTTAGCCACATTTATATAACATTAAAATATCTTCAATTAGATCCTACTTCATCTCTAAGGATTGATCTTTAGATCAAGATTTATATTTCCTCATTCACTAAAACAAAAGCCCTAAATCAAAATTATGAAATTACTCAAAAAATAAAAATCCTTCTACTCAGTAGACATCATAGACATGGGTATTTCTATTCATCAGGCATTTCTTTTGATAGAATTGTTTTTATCCATGGGAATGTTGATCCATCTAGAATTTGAAATAGTTACAAGTGATATCTCACTCCTCTTACAAAATCAGGAAAAGGTATTATGCTCTCCTAAATTTAGGATCAATTAGTTGGGTAGAGATAATATAAATCTCCCCAAGTGTCATTTATAAATGTTCTATTTTATGTTTGTTATTTAATAGATGAACTATTATCTATAATAAATTTATTCATTACTTGTAGTAAATCATTTCCTCTTCATTCCCACATCTGCAATTCAGTTTTAAATCAACGTATTCTTATTGCAGAGTTTATGATGCCTTCTTATACCTTTGGATTGTATGATTTTTTATCTGATCCAATAGTTCCACATTTATCTACATCCACTAATCAATCTCATACTTATTTATCTAACTAATTATCTACAAATTGTACTAACTCGGTTTTTCCTTACTCAACATTCATGTCTTGAATCAGCTTTGGGTCCTTTATTATTGCCATCTTCCTTAAATTAATATTCTCTGTCCCTTATGTAATATATAACTTCAATGAACTTTGGATATTCTAATTAATTAAAAAAAATTAAACATCTTACTCTCTCCTAAGTTCATTTTATTGATGTTTATTAATGATATTAATAAAAAAATATAAGAAGTCCAACATTAGTTTTTAAATTTAAGCATCATGATTGAGATAATCATCATTCTATAGTCAAGATTGCATATCTTTTTTCCTCTTCATAAAAATAATAACTTGTTTATGGATGGTAAAGATCTCTTGAAAATTACCTCCTTAGAAACTATTAATTGTCCCCCTTTTCACCACCTCCCATCTTTCACACCACTTTTCTAAGACAATTTCTCCTTCATGCACTACTTTTTTCACTAATACATCTAATGCTGGTGAAAAAGAAATTGGAAATTAGTAGGAATGGTATTTAACATCCCCCTTCCTTCCACGTCTCTTAATAAAGATACATAAAAATTAGGATTTTCATATAACCAAGTTAAGATTGGCACTAATTCCCAAGGTTTGATTGATTATTGGGAGTAGAAATTAGTAGTTAACTTATTATGTTTTCCAATTAACTACCACTATTTCAACATTTTGAAAATGGTCTTGGGTTTTATATTTTTACTTAATTACATCATAAGATAATATATTTTTGGTTTAAATTTAAAGTGGTCTTAAAGGTATAGTAGTTAAAATAGTTGAAGAATTAAGACAAGACTATTCAATTGTGCTAAGCAAATTAAAACCCTGTACTCCTAGTATTTCTAAATCAAGAATGAAATGATTTTAAAAATAAACTCTAATGAGACATTGTCATCACTAAAGATGATAAAGGTAATGTAATTATTATGATGGACAAGGGTTGAATATGATTTTAATATTTTAAGCCATCTTCAAATCGATTGTAGTTATCAAATATTATTAGTAAAACTAGTCTCAAATTCTTTATGAATGTTACAAAATATATTAATTTCTCTCCCTTAGATGATAGCTTGAAGAAACATTTCATACCAAAAACAAAGACCACTCCTAGGATCTATTGGGCCCCAAGATTTATAAATTAGGAACCCCATTAAGAGTTAAATTATAAATGCATCATATTCTCCCACTTATTTTTTAACCTCCTTTCTATCTAGAAATATTAAAAACTAGGTAGGAAACGTTTTTCTTTCATTAAAAACTATTTAGATTTATTCAAATTTATTTAATGTAAGAAGGTCTCTATTCAGGATATTTTATTAGTTTTCGATGTCGCGTCTCTCTTCATGAAGGTTCCCATTGAGTATACTATTATAATAAAGGGAATACATTTTAATTAGGAAAATAATTCTTTAGTGGATCTATGTTTGAAGTTAATTTATGATTAAACTGAAAGTGTTGCACTGGGATCGATATATATTTTTTAAGTTAGGCAATAAAACTTAGATGTTCAACCAAGAATATGGTTCATCACATTCCTTCCAATCATTCTATTCTAAGAGGAAATATATTTATTTAATGGAAACCTTATATGATGTTTTGTAATCATTGCATTTGTTAAAATTACATTTTCTTGAGGGTTTTTGAAAGATGAATATTATAAGGTTTCTTGCACTTAGGAATAAAAAACATTTGTGTGTGAATATTTTTTGGTGATTTTTGAAAATGGAAGCACTAAAAAAAATATTAAATTTTTTCTCAATACAATATCAAGTTTATTTTCCAAGATTTAATTTTTTTATAAAATAATTACAAACGATGTAACACTTTCAAGTAATAATTCTTTATGAACCATGGGATATTATAAACTTTGGTTTTTGTTTATGATTTTGTCTTTTTTGAAGAGTAATATTTTTTAAAATCATGATGTATATCCAATTTTTTTTAGATATTAGTTTCCTGTCCTTTCATATGAGCATGCTTATATTTTTTGGGAAACTTGTAGGTGGTTGACAAAAAAGTGAAATTTTATATATATGTACTTTTACATAACTTTTTAGGGTTTACACTATAGTTTCTTATTTTTATTAGAACTATTTTGGTAATATTGATAGTGGTTTTGAAACCTTTTGTAGCTTCATAGTCCTAAATTATAATACATTTCCAAATTTTTTATTTGATAAAGTTGAATGTCCATAGGTTTTAAAGCTCTTGGAACATTATATAGTGGAAAAAGAGATTAAACATTCATGCTCAAATGTGACATCTCTACCAATGAAAAAACTGACATGATAACCATAGTAAATACAAATAACAAGGACCGGGCATACCAAATAGTAGATACTACCTTCCTTTAGCAACCCAATTATCATCAAGTAATATTTCATGAAACTTCTACCATGCTACCAATATGTCAATTGATTATTGTAATTATGCTCGGATCCCCCCTCAGTTTAGAGCCATACTAAAGGACTGCACCACTACAATTTTGTATTTTTATGTACGTTGGTCCAATCTCCCTTCTCTTCCTTAGATTCTAACTGAATTAGAATTATATTAGTAACTAATCTATAGGATTGGGATTTGACTTTTGCTAATGTATGTTCTTTTGGTTCTATGGTGAAAATGTCAAAATCTAGATTCACTTTCACATAGGTGTTTGGTTTGAATGTTTTCGGAACTATGTCTAAGGTCTTCATTGAATTTTCCATCATTTTCCCATTAGTCCAGAAGGGGCTCTGAAGGTCTTTATCCTACATAGGAGATTCGATATCATCTAAAAATGATGTTGAATCCTCACCTCTAGAATCAACCATTACTATAATATGGGCCAAAATTGATTCCTTCGACCAAGAAAAATCATATTTTTTTCTAAATTTGTTATAATTTTTGGTCAAGTGTCTCTTATTGAAACAATTATGTAAAATAAATAGTAATCCTTCATATTCGATCGATTGAGACCATGAGCAGTCTCCTAATTTTGAAATATTTTTTTCATATAGGTCTTTGGAGGTGTGTATGTTTACAAGAATCATGGCATAATTAGTATGGTAAAATTGAATAGTTTCAGAGTGGATTTTCAAAAACTCACCCTGAGCTTTACCAATCACTTTCAGGTTAGATTCATATTGTTTTTTAAAAAATTAAAGAGGAACAATCAACTAAGCACAAATTAATAAATATATATTTCTTCAACCATTCTAGGTTGTCAAGGATGAATAGAAGGAAAAAAGAAAGGTATAATATTGATAATCCAAAGGTTTATTAGATTCGTAAGGAAATAGAGACACTCAAATAGAGAAAACAGTATTTTTGTAACACACCCATATTCATTTATAAATATGAACCTGCATCCTTATGAATAAAACTTGCAATACATTTAAAGACCTAGATAAATAAATTTCTAAAATCCTTACTAACACGATCCAATGATCCTTGAAATTTGTAATTTTATTTCATTAAACACTAACGACTATCTTTTGAATAATTTAGAGTTGGATGTATGTAGGCATGTCAAGGTTTCAAGAATTATCTTTAAAAGTTTCTATCAAGGTTTGCTATTTTTTTTCACTATAAAATACAAAATATAATACAAATACGAAAATGAAATTTATATTTTATATTTTCCCTGTATGATATCATGGGACAAGCCAACATTAGTTGTGCGGTGATCGAAACTTCTGATCTGAATATGTGACACAAATAGTCAAACCAAAGAAATCTTTGGCATTTCTACTAAGAAAACTTTGGAGGGTGACCGTCTATGCAATACGCCATCTGACTTTGAATCCCTCTATAAATATGGCACAGAACTGAATGCAATCCCACGTCAATAAGCGCAACAAAGCTCATTCAGTGATCTATTATTTAATTCAAACTTTAAGAGTTTTCTCTGATTTTAGCGCAACAAAGCTATACAAATGGCGAGACTAATGCTTATGAAAATAAGAATTCTGCTGGTTGTGCTCAACATTATATTTATTATGAATGTGTACGCTCGCCATAAACTCCTTGAGTCACATCACAACAAAAGCAACCTCGCTGAAAGCATGGAGCAGTCCGATCCATGTCACTCCAATCCGGAATGATGTGCCACTCGTCAGCCGCCGCCCGAATGCCCCTCACCACACTCCAATAAACCTGTTTTATCAAACCAAAAGTGGGAATATGGAAAAATCCCTCATAAGATGATTAATAATAATGCAATTCAAAGCCGTGAATTACACTTTCAGACGACCGACAACCAGTGATTCCTATTGAATCTGTTTTCTATATAATAATTCATAATCGACACCAATAATAACTGCTGTGTTCCAGCTTTGTTTTTTCCCACCACTTTGATTTCATTCATTTGTAGATTCTAATAACTGTAATTTAGATTTCGCATTGGATTACTATAAACAAAACTGCAGCCATGAATTTACAAGTTAGGTTTGATGGAATCGTTCTAATCTCGTTTAAATGAGAGTTCCTTATAACTGACACGGCAATTGCACAATGCGCATCATGTTACACGTACAAATTAAACCAAAATTTTCGGGAATTAAACCATCACTATTTACGGCCACAATTTTAAGGACTTCAACAACTGTTGAGAAATTAAGACAACGGATTAAAAAAGTGAATAACTTATGATGCACACATTTCGTTACAAAATATTTTTGTGAATAAATTATTTATGATAAATTTTGTATAAGAAATTTGAAAATATTTAATTACATTATACAACATCATTTAGATATTGTTCAATCATTACAAAACAATGTTTCATTTCAAAATATATGATAAAGAACATGGACTGAAATTAAAAGAAATAATTGTAAAAACATTGTAGTTTCAATTTATGTGATTGATCTCAAATTTTATAAAATTATATCGACTTGATTTTATTTAGAAATTTAGTAAACATATATTTTACATCTTTAAAAGACTATAGCACATTCTAAAATCTATATATGCCATGGAAAAAAATTCTTCTTGATCAACCTTACAAAAAATAATACAAATTAAAAACATGATAAAAACACAAAGAAATATTAAATATAGTATTTTCAGTGGAAATAAAATTAAAATTAAAAAGTTCAAAGTTCAAAAATATGACATGAAAATGAAAATAGATAATTCTAAATTAAACTGGAGATATGAAGATAAAAAAAACTATAAAAGCCCCAAAAAAAATTGCTAATCAACTAAATTAGAAAAATGAAATGTTTTTATTTAATTTTTTAATTTTAATTATATTTTGACATTTAATTATTATTCTTACCATAATATTTATTTTTTTATTATTTGAAATTCAGTTTTTGCCATTTTGTTTTTATAGTATTTTAATCATAAATTTATGTCTTCTATTATTTAATCATATTAAACTAAAAAAATGTAGTGACTTCATCTTCTCATCTTAACAATGAATAAATAAGACTAAGTTTGTAAATGTTATTCATGTTATTTTCATTCTCATCATGATGAAGGTTTATACAATGCGACCCAGAATGTTGATCCAATAAACTCTTCCCTATATTTGCATCCATAAACTATGGAAATACAATTTATATTATCAATTTTCATAGGAAGTAATTTTGTATTTAAGGTAAAACATTTTGAATAGTTGAGAATAAAACTAGAAAAGAATATTACACATTTAGCATTTCTAAAAAAATGTTGGAATAGGAGTTTGTCCAGATTTTATCAAAATATAATAAAAATTAAGATTCCAAAGGACTAAATCCATCTTCGATAGAACCAAATTATCATTATTAATGTCAGTTATCATACTCAAGCGATCAGAGTTTAGCCATGTTTTTGCAATATTAAATGATCTTCACTTCATGTCTAAGGATTGATCTTTGGATCAAGCTTTATGTATCCTCATTCATTAGAGTAGAAGGCCTGAAGCAACATTATGGAATTAATCTAAAAATAAAAATCCTTTGACTCACTAGCCATCATAGACATTGTTATTTCCATTTGTTAGGCAATTCTTCTGATAGGTTCATGGTTATCCCTGTGAATGTTGATCCATCTAGAATTAACATCAAGTAAAATCAATATACCACTCCCTTTACAGTTTCACAAAATGGTATTACACTCTCCCCACGTAGGATTTGGAAATATTCTATGTTAAATGTTTGTTATTGAATAGATGAACAATTATTTGTAAGAAACATATTGATGCCTTGTAGGACATCAATTCCTCTTCCTTATCGCATCTCCAATTTAGATTAAGATCAACCTATTCTCATTGCAGAGTTATGGTATCTTCTTATCCCTTTGAATTGTATGATTTTTCATCCAATCCAATAGTTCTACATGTATCTGCATCCATTAATCAATCTCATACCTATTTATCTAACTATTTGTCTCTCTCCTTTTCTAAACATTCATCTTGAATCATATTTGGATCCTTTGCCATCATTTTCTTCCTTATAAATTAAATATCCTCTCTCCCTTATGTAACATCTAACATTAATCAACTTTCAATTTTCCAATTAGTATGAAAACATCTTACTCTCTCCGAAGTTCCTTTTCTTGATTTTGCTGATGATATTAACAAAAATAATGTAAGAAGCCTACCATTAGATTCTAAATTTAGGTGTCATGATTGAGATAATCATCCTTCTAAATTCGAAATGCTAAATGTTTTATTTCCTATTCATAATAATAATAACTTGTTTACTTATGTTAAATATCTCTCAAAGATTACCTCCTTAGACACTATTAATTATCACCCTAACCCCCCCGCCCCTTTCTAATAAAAGTTCTTACTAATTCCACTAATATTTATATGTTTGTGAAAAACAACTTTGATGTTAGTATGAATGGGATTTACCATTCCCTTCCCTCCATGCCTCTTAACAAAGATATATTACAACTAGGATATTCATATAATCGAGTTAAGATTAACACTAATTCTAATGGTTTGATTCATGATTGGGAGTCTAAATTAACTTATTTAACTTATCAAATTTTCCCATTGACTACCACTCTTTCAACATTTTTAAAAAGGCCTTTGGTTTTGTAGTTGTACTTAATTATATGAGAAGAGAATATTTTTTGGTTTAAATTGAAAGTGCTCTTAAAGGTATACTTGTTAAAATAGTTGAAGAATTAAGACAATACTATTTATTTATGATAAGGAAAAAAAAACCCGTTACTCCTAATATTTATAAATCTAAAATGGAATGCTATGAAAAATCTCATCTCCAATGAGAATGTCGCCATCAAAAAATATGATAAAAAGAGATTTCATTGATTGAAATACCAAAGAGAAATGATACTTAGCTAGGCTTACTATGTGTAGGTAGGTATATACTAGAAACATTGTAAAGTATATAGGATCAATATTCTAGTTTAGTCATCAAATTCTAAAAATTATACTTTTGTTGCCACAGACACCATTATCAAAGCTAGACACTATCATTAATGCTAGTGATTGACTAGACATAGGTGTCCAAGATAAAGCAATGAATGGATTTTGATGTGATCAACATTGGTTTTCTTCATCTTTTTGACACTTTTATACTAAATTATTCAAATTTATGTGTGAAAAAGGTTGTGCACAAGGGTGAAATATAGTATATGATGATGGATGTAGTGCTCTAGCTTGTAACATGAAAAATGTCACTCAGAAGCTGCTTTTTGAATCCTTTAAACCATTAATATTATTGATCCTATATTTGACATAGAAGTTGAGATGAATAAGTTAAAATAGGTTGGTTTTACAGTTGATTAATTTATCTTTAGTAGGTGTTTTATTTTTATTTTATAGATGAGGAATGAGAAGGATTAGACTTATATTTATGCCACAATTTTGGAAAAATAGTCATGGTGTGGTCCAAAAAGATAAAAATGCTATTAGACGTGTTCCAAAGTCTTAACATTAGGTTATATTTTTCGTAGGTAATAAATAATTATTTTAAATGGGGCATGCATCTTTTAGTAAAGACACCCCCATAAAATAAACTTAGTTTAATTTTTAGGTAGTTTTCATGTTTTATATTTATTAATTAGAACTACCTTACGGGTTTTTTTCCCGTATTTAGTTGGTTATAGGATTAGTTGTTTTTATCGGTCATTGGTAAAAAATATATAAATCCATGTTTGCATTGTAAAAGGGTTGATGGAGTAAAGGCACCCTTATGTACTTGATTTTTTGAATTTAATAAAATACTTGTGCATTCTCACTAAGCGGGGACAAGGTTCAACCTATTTGGTTCTACAGTTATCAGTGGTATCAGAGCATGGTAATTTTGGGACAAGGTTCAACCTATTTGGTTCTAGAGTTATCAATGGTATTTGAAAAATTATTAAATTATTTTAATTTTTCAAATATTATTTACATTTAAACTTGTATTTTCCATATACCACAATTTGGTCATTTTTGGCCATTTTATACTCCATTTCCTATGTTCAAACTCCAAATTTTCCATAAAAATGAATTTTTACCATTTTAATGTTATTAAATTCATTGTTTTTTCAAAAACTAGATTTGTACGACCTGTTTCTTGTTGAAAAACTCTGAAAATTTCCATTCATGGTTGCCTTTGTTATTTACATTCATTCTCAGGCCTATTAAAAGCTAAAACACGTGCCAATCTTGATCAAATGGTATTAAACCCCTATTTTTGAATTTAAAATAAAAATTTGAGAATTTTTTGAACTTATATGGCCTATTGTACAACCTTCCAATGCCCTGGCTCCATTTTGATCTCATTCCCTATAAATATACCTCAAAAAAATTATTGAAAATCAGTTAAAATCTATTTTGTCATGCATGTACAGATTTGTACGGCCTGTGAGAGAGAACAGGTGAAAAAATAATTCCCAGGAGCTGCCATGGCATCCCAGGCAAACTTGGCACTACAATAAAACTCAGATTTTTTTTTGTTGTTTCTAAAGTTTTTTGATATAAAAAATTTGCCTTAGTGGGTCCCATGGGAGGATGCTTGCTTGAGAAGGCTGAAAAAGGAAAAAATTGAATTTATTTACTCACATGTAATTTTTTTTTATTTTCCCTCATACACAAAATCTAGTATAAGTAGAAATTTCTCAGTGTAGTGTTCTAAAAATGCTCTTAGAGCAATTGGTTAAGCTTATTTTGTAAGAAGCTTGCAAAGGAGGAGGTCAAGGGTTCAAATCCCTTCTTTTTGGAGAAAATTATTTTTGCTTTGGAATATGCTTTTTTTGTAAAAACAATATTCCATTTTTAAATCTGAATATTGTAAAACACATACTTATTGTATTGTGTTATTTTAAAATTTGAAAAAGGGGGAATTCAATCATATTTATTTTGCATTGTTGTGTTGAGATAAGGGTGTAATTGGTGGAATAAGGTTGTAATTTGACAAAATAAGGGTGTAATCATTGATTTTTTGTGAGGGTAAGTGCAAAACCCATGAAAAATACTTGTTTTTTTTTGCGCTCTATACAGAGGTTAAATACAAAACCCTGTAGAAGTTGTGTCTTGTGAAGCGAGTGTGATATTTGTTTCATTTCTCTTGCATTTTGTCACACGTCTCAAGATGCCAAAAATTCAAAATTTTCTTTCAGATGGTGATAGATTAATAATTTCCAATTATTCAGATTGGAAATGATTGATGGAGGATTCACTAGTTTTTAATGAGTTATGGGATATTGTTAAGAATGAAAATCCCACATTGCCAACATAGTAGGCTAAATTAGACATATTCAGTTTGTGTGATTCTAAGGCCTTATCTCTCATTAAATTTTGTTGTAGTTGTGATACTTATGTTAATATTGAAAATTCTCCTCATAGCTACACTGCATGGAAAACATTGTCAAATTTGTATGATAAGAAACCTAAGCATAAGAAGATAGATATTCATATGCAGTTGTTTACTTTGTCATTAGATGAAGATGGGGATATTGGATAATATATGTCTAAGTTGAAAAATATCACTACTGAGTAGAGTAAGGCTGGTTTTGGAAAACTAGATGATGACCTCATAGTTACTGCTACTTTGAAAGGACTACAAGGGTCCTATAGAAATTTTGTTAAAATGTTACATGTCTCTGACAAGATCACAGGCATCACTTTTGATAATTTGGATGAGTTTATCATCCAACATGACCTCTCTCTACCCATGAAATCTAAGAAAATTGAAGAAGCCCATGTTTTAGAGTCAAAGCCTAGCTCATCTTCATCTGGGCATCAAAACAATGGAGGAAATAGTTATAGAAGGGGTCGAGGTTACAGAGGAGGTAGATATCAAAATAGAGGTAGGAGTCATTCAAATAATCAATAATCTAATCAATTACATTCACATGAAAAAAGTGATCGAGGACATGGTCACAACTCATATAGGGGCAGAGGTCAAGGTAGATCAGACATTCAATGTCATAGATGTGGAAAATTTGGTCACATTGCCTCATAATGTAGGATTCATTTTGATAAAATTTAGAGGCCACAAAAAGTGACTAAGACTAACTCTGCTCAATATGCCGATCATGACTATGATGAGTCTAGTAATGTTTCCCATGAATCTACATTCACTACTTTGGGGCACATTGATTATATTGAATATGAGGCTAGAGATGAGCTCACATATGTATTGGTTTTAATCATAGGAGCAACCAAACACATGACATTTAGGAGATATTTATTTTGGTCATATAAAGAAGCTTCTCTCTCTCCAATTGCCTTAGCAGATAAGTCTATGCATACACCACTAGGACTTGGATCTATTCAGATTCTTTTTCCTAATGGGTCTATAAAATACTTCGAGGATGTTTTGTATGTTCCCACAATGAATAAACACTTACTTTCTTTGGTAACTATTTGAAAGAAAGGTTATCAAATTGTGCTTGAAAATGGGCTCATTTACATCAATTTAGTGAAGGATGATTATAAAACAATGTATATAGGATATGAAGATGGAAACTTGGTTAGATTACATTGTAAGGTGCTTCTTCCAAATATAGAACTTGTAGCAGTTGTTGACATAGGTACAAGTACTATGTCTACATAGTGGTTATGGCATCTCCGCTATGGACATTTAAATATCCACTCTTTAGTTGATTTGCAGAGATATGGTATAGTGAATGGGTTTCCCACTTTTCAAAAAGATAGTATTCTTTGTGAGTCATGTGTTTTGGGCAAACAAAATTAGGAAAATTTTCCTAAACAGTCATCTTGGAGAGCTAATAGATGTTTACAGTTAGTTCATAGTGATGTATGTGACATGAAAAATTCATCCATTGGTGGTTGTAGATACTTTGTCTTGTTTATTGATGAATTTTCTAGGATGACTTGGGTATTCTTTATGAAAAACAAATCTGAAGTTTTCACTAAGTTTATTGATTGGTTACACTTAGTTGAAAAATAAATAGGTTCACATTTGGCTACTCTTCATTCAGATAATGGAGGTGAGTATACCTCTAATGAATTTTCATTATATTGTCGAGAACATGGAATTCATCGAAAATATAGTAATGCTTATACTCCACAACAAATTGGAGTATCTGAATGAATGAATAGAACTTTAGAGGGCACAACACGTGCCATGTTGCACTATAAACAACTTGATGATAAGTTTTGGGTAGAAGGTATTGGTACTATAGTGTATTTGAGAAATAGGTCCCCCACAGTTGCATTTTTAGGACAAACTCCATATGAGGCATGGTATGCATTTAAACCAAAAGTTAAACACTTGAAAGTGTTTGGATGTGTTTGTTTTACTTTGGTTCTTATTAAACATAGAACTAAGTTGCAACCATGAAGTCGTAAATGCATCTTTCTTGGTTATTCTGAAGAAAAAAAAGGGGCTTCATGTGCTTGCACAAGATTTAGGCAAATTCATAGTGAGTCGAGATGTAATATTTGATGAGTTTGGGACTATGAACACTGCAGAGATTTATTCTCAACTTGATATATTAGAGAGGAAAAATACAAAAAGTGATAAGGGTTTGAATAATGGGGATAACTCTTTGAAGTTATGGTACGAGACTCAAATTCCTTCACTTTCCTCTCTTTCATCTACAAGTTCATAGGTTGATGACTTAGAAATTGTTGAAAATTCTATAAGTCCCCCTTCAAATGATGCACATGATGAGAATTCTGGATTCCCTAATTTGAATAATTTGACTAAGTATCCAAACTGGGCTCAAAGTACTTTTTCTGACTTGACAACAGATGAAGTTGGTTTAACAGGGCCCAAGAAATCTCATAAATAGGTAAACTATGCTATGGTTGTTACTACTTCCACTGAGCCATCCACTTTTGAGGAGGCATCTACTGAACATGTTTGGCAATAGGCAATGAAATGTGAGTATGATTCCATACTTAGCAATAATACATGGGTTTTATTTGATCCTCCTCCACATGTTAAACCCATCGGATGTAAATGGATTTATAGGACTAAGTATAAATTAGATGGCTCCATCGATAAAAATAAGGCATGACTTGTTGTAAAAGGATATGCACAACAAAAAGGTATTGACTAGGAGGAAACATTTGGACCAACTACCAAATTGCACACTATTCATATGGTACTTGCCTTAGCAGCACAAAATAGTTGGAAAGTACATCAATTGGATGTTAAAAGTGCCTTTTAAATGGTGATTTATAGGAAGAAGTATATATGAAACAACCTCAGGGTTTTGAATAGGTGGGTGCTGAACACAAAGTGTGTAAATTGACAAAAGCTTTGTATGGGCTCAAATAGGCACCCAAGGCTTGGTATGAGAAAATGGATTCATACTTGAAATCTATTGGTTTTCATCACAGTGAATCTGATGATACTCTCTATTTTTGAGTGCAGGGTAAGAAAATGGTGATACTCGTTCTCTATGTTCATGACTTGTTTATTACAGGAAATGATGAAAACTATAACAAGTCTGTGAAGAAGGAATTAAAAGATGGGTTTGAGATGACAAATCTTGGACTTCTTCACTACTATCTAGGCATAGAGGTAACTCATAAAGAACATAGTATTTTCATTTCACAAATTAAGTATATTTCTGAGTTATTAGAGAGGTTTGGCATGAGTGATTACAAACCTACCCTCACTCCCATGGAAAGTAACTTGAAATTTTCTAAGGATGATAGCAGTGCCTTTTTTGATGGCACCAAATATAGAAAATTTGTGGGAGGTTTGATATACTTGATGACTACCAGGCCCGATATTTCATTTTTAGTTGGAATTTTATCTAGGTTTATGCATGAGCCTAGAGAAATTCATTGGCATGCAAAAAAATGAGTACTTTGTTATCTTCAGGGAACAAAATCATATGGCCTTGAATACCGCCGCAACAATAACTTCAAACTTGTTGGATATTGTGATGTAGATTTTGGTGGATGTGTGGATGACAGAGTGTCAACCACATGATACACTATGCATATTGGTTCAGCTGCCATTGCTTGGTGTTGTAAGAAGTAAGATATAGTGGCAAATTCATCAGCAGAATCAAAGTATATTGTATCATGGGATGCTTCAAAATAAATTGTGTACCTTCGTCATATTCTTGAAGATCTTTAGGTTTCTCAGTTTGCTCCTACACAATTATACATTGATAATCAGAGTGCAATCAAGATGTCTGTTAATCTAGTGTTTCATGCCAAAACAAAACATATGGATGTCAAATACCATTATCTATGAATTTTGGTGGCAAAGAAAACTCTTGATCCAATATATTTCCCTACTGCCAATTAGAGAACTGATATCTTCACAAAACCCCTAGACAGATTCAAATTTGAAAAATTCAGAAAAATTCTTGGTATGTGTCCAAAGACCTGACTTTGGATCATAGGGGGGTTTGTTAATACTTGTTCCAAATTCTTAACATTAGGTTAGATTTTTTGTAGGTAATCAATAATTATTGTAAATGGGGCATGCATCTTTTATTAAAGACACCCCCATAAAATAAACTTAGTTTAATTTTTAGGTAGTTTTCATGTTTTATATTTATTAATTGGAACTACCTTATGGGTTATTTTCCCATATTTAGTTGGTTATAGGATTATTTGTTGTTACCGGTCATTGGTAAAAAATATATAAATCCATGTTTGCATTGTAAAAGGGTTAACGGAGTAAAGGCACCCTTATGTACTTGATTTTTTGAATTTAATAAAATACTTGTGCACTCACACTAAGTGGGGACAAGGTTCAACATATTTGGTTTTGGAGTTATCAAAATCCAACCCATAGGTTTCAAAACATTTAAAATTTGGATTATTTCTAACAACTAGACACGAGATAAGGATCTAGACAATACTATTGACAATAGTGTCCCATTATGGTTGGTAGACTTGAGAAGGCTAGAAAGTAGGTATGGATATAAAATTGATAGTCAAGGATCAAGTTTTACTTTTTTTAAGAATTAAAAGAGACCTTGGTCATAAAAAAGATATGGATTGGATAAAGAAGTAATATTTTAGGCACAATGAAATGGTAAAAGTGAGGATTTTGGTAGTAGGGGCATCTAAAATTGAAGGGTAAAGCCTTGATTAATATTTGTCAAATATAAAATACTTAGATGCTATAAGTATTTATATTTAGTATCTACATATACTGGTTTTCATTCTAAATGATTTTACTTCAAATTGTGTATAAGTTTTATTCTCACCTAAATATTGTCCAAGGTAAATCAAAAAATTTATGAAAAATCCCTATTGAGCTTAACTCATTATTAATTTTGACTACACCTTAGATAAATATCAAAGTTGTATTTTATAATCTTTGATTACATTAAATTATATTCACATACCACACCCTAGTATTTATCCCTTATTCTAATAAAAACTCTACAAATCTTAAGATAAAAATGATAGATTTTTCATAATTTTATCAAAAAATTAAAAAGGAAAAATCAACTGAGTGCAAACCAATAAAAATATATTGCTTCAAATTTTATATGGTGAAAGGGATGAGTATAAACATAAGTCATAGTAATGATGATCAAAAGGCTTATAATGTTCATAATGAAATAGATACACTCAAATGGTAAAAACACTATTTTTATAACTAACACACCCACATTATTTCCTATATAGGGTCCTACATTTTTATGAATAAAACTCTTAAAACATTCAACAACTTATAAACATAAATTTATGAAATCACTTCTAGTATGGTCCAATCATCCTTTTCATTTAAAATTTTATTTCAATGTAAACTTGCAATTATCTTACAAATAATTTGGAGTTGGATATATGTAGGTATGTTAGTATTTAAGATCTACCTTAAAATTATTTTGTCAATGTTTGCTATATCTTGTCACACTTTTGGACTATAACATAAAATATAATATAAATAAAAAATTTAAACTTAAGTTTTATAAATGGTAGTCATATTGATCATTAGAAAAAACATTGAATCATAGTTAAATATTGGAACCATTATACAAAACATCAAAAATTGAGAAGGTAATGAAATTCATACTATAAAAGCAACATCAATTATGAGGATTGTATGTTGAACAATTGATAAATATCCAATGTTTTTTTGACAACTAGATGAGGTGGTGATGATTATTATAAGCTATTATAATGAGGTTGATATAAACTTTTCCAAGAAGGTTACCATATACATCAATGTAAAATAATGGTGAGAGAATCAATGCTTCCAACTGAGGCAAATCCCCCATGCCATAAAAACCAAGATCCTTCTGACTCAATCAAACTTAATAGAAAATTATAAAATAGGATCCAATGTAATCACCATTTATTTATTAAGGGATGTCATAGCATGAGTTATATCCTACTAAATTTCTTGTAGATTCTATAATACCACCAAAATTTTACTTCAGGAAATAAAAGGTGTCATCAAAATTGCATATCACATGATCTAGTTACATGAGAATTTAAAGTAGCCATATTTCCTAGTGTTTGAGATGGATTCAAACATAAAAAATATGGCTTCAGTTGTATCACATTATTTCCAATACCAATTCTTATTATTATTATAGTACATCACTCAATATAAGTCTTTAGACAATCCTATCACATCTAAAGGATATTTTTGCCCTGTAACCACCCTAAAAAATCTAGTCTAGAATAGGATACATAATTATTATGTATATGTAAGTGCATGATTCATTCCAATAAGTGCCTAAGGAATCTCTTTTTTATACTTCCCACTCAAAGGTGTTCATTATCATGCACATAGTGGTGACACCTTATCTTTCACCTTCACTAGTTTATTTGACCCCTTCACCCACTCCTTCTCCCTATTCCCCATCTCATCCATATAAGGAGGACATCACATCATAATAGTAATTTTTGGAAACCAAAACAAAGGAAGAGAAGGCTCATAAGGAAACAAATAAAGAGTTCAGGTGCCAACTAAATCTATATAGCCATTCACCCCATCCCCAACTCTATTTATGCACAGGGTCTCAGCCTGACCATGAGAAATTGCATCATTATATATGGATAATTACTCCCCCTCTCTGATCCATATATATATATATATATATATATATATATATGAAAATAAAATATGTATGGTTGGAGGGATCGGGGTGTAACCTTTCTCTATATATGAGGATACTGTTAAATAATATATGGTGTCCCTCCCTACATATCTTATCCTATATTATCTTAAATTATCTATCTTGGTTATATAAAGAATAATTACCTAATTTTATCACATATATAATCCATAATCAATCCCTATCCATATATGTCTCAACCTTCAAAGTCTGGATATTTCTAATTTTTATATAGAGGGAGGATTGGGCCTATCAATACATGGGTCCCATCTCTTACTATGTCTATAGGATGGATAGGTGACCGACAAAGGATGAGGACTAAATCAAGGTCATATACATATCCATATCCATATCCATCTAATATATGGTATGGTATGGTATGGGGCACCCCTAGATTCTAGAATATAGGCCGCTTATATCTCTTAATCTAAATAGTATTATGTTGATGAATTAGGTCTTCTATATTGTCCAAAACTCAAAAAATGTACTCATATTCCATCTCTTCATGTATTGAGACTATACCTACTTTTGTATTCCCTGAAAAATTATGAATGGGATAGACACTAACATCTACATTAGTGTCCTAACCTGATGCGAGATTTTGGTGCCTTAAAGTCATTCAATTTACAAATGAAATGTATCTTAATGGTTGGCCTAAGTTATTTACTATGATATATTACTAAAAATGTATTTATATAAGTACAATATCAACCTTTATCCATTATTCACCTATGATTCACCTAGTAAAAGACTAAAGAGACAAAGGCAACTTATCAAATGCACTCTATCAAATATTCTGATGTTGGAGCATCATGCATATAAATAATTTGAGACTGTAAATGTGTCTTAGTAAGTGCATTAAGGTATAAAATATCCATATTGTTCTTAATTATTCATTTTGATTTCTTATGAGATGATGAAATTGCATAAAACAATTAGTATTTTTACACAAATATAAAATTTGAATTTTCAAATTTGTTAAGTTGTAAAATCATAGGTAAAAGTCAAATTTATAGATAGTGTATAGATTTTCCTAGTTATATAAGTTTATCCATGTAGTAAAGGATCAATGTATATCATATGAGGTCATATTTATTTTCAAGTAATTATATGTGCTTGAAAAAGACTATTTGTTGTGTGTATTCTGAAATAAGGTAGGTCAAAGGAGAAAATTTTGGGGCATGTTTACACATTCCCAACTTGGAGCAATGAACCACTAGAGGATATAAAATATACCTAATTCCTAGGATATTTCATAGGAAATAAAAAATCTATAAAATTTCTAAATTGTACATGTTTAATTTACATAATAAGAATAAGGTTCTTATATGACAGTCTATGACTATATATAAATCTATATTTATATATTGTATAAAAAAATGGAAATATTTTCTGATTAATATTTGTGTATAAGATGTTTTAGATCTTATTTTAATTGTATTAGAGATCAAGCAAACAAATAAAGTGAATCCAAGGTCACACAAACCTCTTTTATGTTACATAGACCATATTTTTCTCAAACCCCCTATTTTTAATCCTTTTTTTGTGAATGAAACTTATGCATGGTCTCACTTTGATTATTTTAAAATTTGGATAGTATATAAAAGAGGAAATTTTAATTTTTTTTTTGAATTAATAGTCTTTATGTGCTATGAACTATCATTACATAGATCTCATGTTTAGTAAATTCAAAAAAACCCTAGTTATAGGGTTTATGTCACAAAAAGAGTCATCAAGCCCACAAAATATGAATAAAACACATAAAACATTCAACAAATTATAAAACTAGATTTATGCAATCTCTTCTAGTATGGTCCAATTATCCCTGTAATTTAAAATCTTATTTTAGTGTAAACTTATAATTATCTTACAAATAATTTAGAGTTGGACATATGTAGGCATGTTAGTTTTTAAGATTTATCTATACGTGCTTCTATCAAGATTTTCTATAATTTGTCACACTTTTGAACTATAACATTAAAAATATAATATTAATAAGAAAGCCAGATCATATTAGGAATGGAAATGAAATTACTATTTGATGATTCAATTTGAAAAGAAGGAAAGCATACACTATAAAGCTAAAAATGTGACTTATCATTTCACCTACCAAGAATTCCATTCATATTCCTATGGGACTCTTGAGCTATACACAAGAAGAAAAAATAAATGAGCATCTACACCTAGGAATTAAGAAATATTATCTAACTAATACTACATACCCCCTTAATCCATAAGGGTTATTGTCATACCAAGCATTCCTCTAAACTTTTCAAAAATTTCTCATCCAAGAACCTTTGTTAGGATGTCTACTGATTGCTTTATTGTCAAGCAATGTTGCAATTACACCTTGACACTGCCATATTTCACATAGTGCCGAGTGAAATGAAATTTGGTATTGATGTGTTTGGTTTGGTTTTGAAAGACTAGATTTTTTGCCAAATTTTTTAAAAATTAAAAATTTCCCAAAATTTGTGAAAATATTTTAAAAGGTTTTTAAAAATATATTCAAGTCATTTTAATTTGGTATAAGGTATACAAAATTTGTAAATCTATTTGAGTACCCTTAAAACTTAGAAGTTTGTGTTTTCTACACTGTAAAGTAAGGAATTAGTCTAAATTCTCCAATTTTGGGTCTTAAAAGGTTGGATAATCCTTAAATTGTGTTTATAGTAATATTAAAAGTGTCAATTGTGTTTTCAATTTATTATTATAATATTTGAGCTACCAGAGCACTAACAAGATCTCTAGTTCTAAATAGGGTATTAGAGCATTCTGTAAACTATCTTGTAATATCCAATACCTAGATTGGTTTTAGCATTATAAATAGGTTATATAAGATACTTAGGAACTTTAATAACCCTCTTTTCTTAAATTTATTTCATCTTATGTTAAAAAAATCCATGATATATTATTATCATAAAGGCCCATTTAAAAAAAAATAGTTAAGTTGAGCAGGTAGTTGAGTTGAGATTTGAACAGAATTCCAATAGGTGTATCATCTTAGGTACCAGATAACAATATTAGGTAGAATAAAAAATTCCATAGTTATATTAGGAATTCAAAAATGGTATTAAATGATAAAGTAAGAGGAGTAACAAGGAGATAAGTGACCGATGCAGTGTTACTTGAAAAAATAAGAAGTTTAAACACCAAAATGAAGGAAATGGAACTGTAACAAAGGATAGGAGTGGATATTGATGATGTCACTAATAGATGAGGTGAAAGATATTAATAATAACCATTGGAATCAGAGCTATAATGACCTAAAGAGAGGCTTGTGAATTAAATAGTGGGATCAACCTCAAAACCAAAGGTAAACCTACATATGTATGCTATAAATGTTAATGTTGAATATTTAATTGATTGGATTAGTAACTTGGATAAATTTTTTGAATATGAAAATGTTAGACAAGAGAAGAAGGTGAAATTTTTAGTGAAAATTTTAAATCCATGGCTCCTTATCATGGGATGGTATGCAAATAGAGAGGAAAAGGAAAGGAAACATAAAAATAACCAATTAAGATTGAATGGTGTCATAGTTGAAAGTAAAATACATGCCTAAGGATTATCAAACAAACTTATTCAAACAACTTCATATTTTTAAACAAAAAGAATTGATATTAAAATAGTACACAAAAGAGTTATTTAGGTTAACTATAAGGGCTAGTGACAAAGATGAAGACTTGGAAAAGGTAGCAAGATATTTTAATGGTCTAAAATTTGTCATAAAATAGGATATCAGTCTTATAATACCAAAATAACTTCATGATGTATATCAATATGCCTTAAAGTTTAAATTAAATCTTGTAATAAGGTAACTTACACATGTTAGAGTAAGAAGCAAACCCTTTAGTGGTAGAGGGTACAAAGGAGGAAGAAACCAACCTCAATCTCATCAATGATAAACCATTAGCCTCCAAAGAGTAGCATCACCTTCAAGAGGTAGGTATCGTTTTATAGGAAGAAAGCCTTTATATAGAGGTAGAAATGGAGAATTCACTGGTAGGTGTTTCAAGAGTGAAAAATATAGACATAGATCATATGATTATCTAGAACATTTATTTACCAACCAAAGAAGTTCTCATATCACTCAAAGAGAAAAATAATAAAGTGTAAGTAATCCTATCCAAAAATATGCTCTTGAAAAAGGAGAATAACTATTGATGAAGATTTTCCTTCTAAAAATAGCCAAAACATTTAACGATCCACGTTAAAGGAAAACACTCTTCAAAATTACATACAAGTCCAAGGTTAAATTTTGCCAAGCAATCATTGACAGTGAAATCATTGATAATTTGGTATCCAAATAAATGGTAAGTTAAAATTTAGCAAGGTAATGCATGTTACTCACTATAAATTTTCTTGGCTTTAAAATGTCATCAAATTCTACTTAATGAATAATGTGATGTATAATTTCAGATTGGCAGTTACAAAGATACTATCACATGTGAAATAATTCCAATAGATGTTTTCCATATCGACGTAGGAATACCATGGCAATATGATAAATATGATATCCATGATGGTAATCTCAACACTTATACATTTGTGAAGGATGGTAAGAATTGTGATGTTACATCTATCAAAGAAAGTATTGCATCAATAAAATATGATACAACGGTATTGTTGATCAGTGGGAAAGAGTTTCTACATCAAGTAAGGAAAGAGGAGGTGTGATATGTTCTTATTGGAAAACCTAAGATGGTTTTAAATTCTACTAAGCTTGATGAATTAACTTCAAATATTCAATATTTGTTAAGTGAAATCATGAATATTGTAGTATATGATCTTCCTAATGAATTACCTAATAAAAGGTGTATAATTAATCATATAGATCTAATTCCTAGTGATAATTTTCTTAACAAAATTACATACAGAATGACTCCTAAGGAAAATTATGATATTGAGAAATAACTAAAATAAGTGTTAGATAAATGATTGGTAAGATAATGTTTAAGTCCATGTGAAGTTCATACAATGTTAGCTCCATATAAAAATGGTGGTTGGAGAATGTGCATAAATTCTAGATCCATCAATAAAATAACAATAAGACATAGATTTCCTTCACCCACGATTGGTGATTTATTGGATTGTCTTAGTGGTGTTAGATATTTTTTAAAAATAGATATCAAAATTTGGTATCAACACATAAGAATTAGAGAATGGGATGAATGGAGGACAAATTTCAAAACTTATGATGGTTTGTATGAATGGTTTATAATGCCATTTATCTTAAGCAATTCTCCCAATATCTTCATGAGGTTAATGAAAGAAGTAATCAATACCTTTATAGGTAAATTTTATATTGTATACCTTGATGATATTATAATTTTTAGTAGACCTAAAGAACACCTAGAGCATTTCAGCATGTTTTTAGGGAAGTTGCAGGAATAAAGGTTATTGATAAATCTTAAGAAATGTACTTTCTTGAAAACTGAACTAATATTTTTAGAATTTGAGCTTTTTGATCTCATAATAAGGAATAAATATGGAGAATAATAAGGTAAAATCAATAGATTAATTCCCTACATATAGGAGTGCATTTTGGGTAAGTAATTTTAATGGGCTTGATAGTTTGTATATAAAATTCATATGGAATTTCAGTATTATTTGTGCACCTATGATAAAAATTGTTAAGGGTATCAAGAAAAAATTCAAGTGGAATGATGAAACTAAAAAAAAATAGATTTTGAATAATAAAACTATAGAGTAACCTATATTGGCCTTATCTCATAAAATTAAATGATTTCACATTGAATGTGATGCTAGTGGGATAGCCAGTGGAGTAGTTCTAAGCCAAAAACGTAATACAATTGCTTGCTTAAGTGAAAAATGTAGTGAAAACAAAATAAATTATTTATCCTATGATCAACAATTATATTCATTGTGAAATAATTGAATAAATTAAGTCATTATCTACTGCCTAAGGAGATTGTTTTATTCACATATAATCAATCTTTGTAGTTCATAACTAGTCAACACAAGTTAAATCAAAGACATGCAAAGTGGATAGAATGTTTGAAAAGTTTTCATTTTGTGATTAATAATAAAATTGGACAAATAAATAATATTTTTTATGCCTTGATCATAATAATTATCATTTTACATGAACTAAAAGTTAAGATTGTGGGATTTGGTAAACTCAAGAACTTACTCCAAGAGGATTCAGATTTCACAAAAGCCTATGAGTATGTGAAGATCCCACTAGTCAAACTAGAAGTCATAATATGGATTAAATTATTTTAAAAAGGTCAATTATTCAATTTCAAAAAGTTTTGTATCCTAAAATTATCTATGAGAGAGAATATTATTAAATAAAAGCATAGTTGGAGTCTTATAGGTCATTTTGGACAAGACAAGACACTATCTCAAGTAAGTGCCTTCTATTACTGGTAAAATATGACATATTATGTTAAAATTTGAATTATTTAAAAATATGCTAAGGGAAAAAATTCAAAATAGAGGCCTATATCATCCCCTACCTATTCCTCTTAAATTGTGGCACTCAATAAGTATGTATTTCAATCTTGGTCTACCCAAAACATAAAAAGGTTATGATTCCAATTTTTTGGTACTAGATAGATTCTCTAAAATGGATCATTTCATACCTTGTTATAAAGTGAGTGATTCAACTCATATATATGATATATTCTTTAAATAGATAACAAGGTTACATGTATTACCTAATAGTATTATGTTAGATAGACACACTAAATTTATGGATCATTTTGGAGAATGCTTTGGAATAAGCTTGGCACATAGTTGACTGTTAGTTTTAGTTATCAACCCCAAATATATGGACAAATATAACTAATAAATATAAGTCTTGGGAACATTCTAAGAATTTTGGTAAGTGAACACCCCAAGCAATGGGATCAAGTAATTACATAAGGAAAATTTACTTATAATGGCTCACCAAATAAGAGTACAGGTAAAATTCCTTTTCAAATTTCTCATGGTATGAATCCCATGACTATTTATGAAATTAACTTAAAATTTTAGGCTAGTAATAAAGGAGAGCAAAATTTGAGGAAATTACATCAGACATGCAAGAGCTATAATAATAGTTGAAATAAATAATTTAAATGAGTATAGATAGGTACAAGAATATAAAAAATTTAGGAAATAAATGCAATTTAAATTTTTAGATTTTGTTTAGAGAGAGTACAATAAACTAAAATTGAAAAACATAGGGCCATGCAATGTCCTTAATAATTTTTCATCCAATGCATATGAGATAGAAATTATAGAAGATATTGGTATTTCTAATATCTTTAATGTTTATGATCTTTATCAATATAATGAAGGAGAAAATAATGGATAACCAATTTCTGATGTGGCTGAGCAAATTAATCCTTGGGAATAATAATTAACAAGGAAGCCACTAAATCAACTAGAGAGTATTATCAACAAGAAAGTGATACTAATGAAAGTAGGCATATATTATTTTTAGTACCTCATAAAATGTAAATATAATCCAATTGAATATTAAACTTGGATGACTATTGTTTTTGTTAAAAAATATGGTATTGATATTGAACAACTCATAAAATAAGTACATGTTGAATTCTTTTGCACCTTGGTGTATTTATGTAGGAGCATCATGCATATGAATAATTTTATATTGTAAATGTGTCTTAGTAAGTGTATTAATGTATAAAAAACTCATATTAATATTAATTAGTCATTTTGAGTGCTTAGGAGATGAAAAAATAACTTAGAGAGATTAATTAGTGTTTTCCTTGCAATACCAAATTTGTTAAGTTGTAAAACCTTAGGTAAAGCTCAAATTTATAGAGAATGAATTACTTGACATTGTTCAATAAGTTTATCCACATAGTATAGGATCAATTTATAGAACATAAGGTCATATTAATCATAAAGTATTCTCAAATAAAGGAGGTCAAAGGAGTAATTTTTGGAGAATGGTTATACATACCTATCTTAGAGCAATAAACCACTAGAGGATAAACAAGATACCTGACTCCTAAGATATTACCAAGGAAGTAAAATGGCTAAAACATTTCAAAATTATACATGTTCTTGTTACATAATATGAATTAGGTTCTTGTATTATAGTTTGTGACTGAGATCAAGTGACTATAGTTACAATTTAGAATATTATGGGATACCGTCATTGTAAATTGGTCTATTAAATATGTATATCCTATCATACCCTTTATCCTAAGTCTATTTGTAAATGCATTAAAGGTCTATGACCCACCACAACTACCCTGTTGTATAAGTCTATATTTATATATTTTATGAAGAAAAATGAAATATTTTATGAGTAATAAGTTTGTACCAAACATTAAATATCCTCTTTGAATTGTATTATAGATCAAAAAAATAAATAATGTGATTCCAAGGTCACACATACCTCTTTTATATTACACAGACCTTGTTTTACTTAGAAACCATGTTCTTAGACCTTTTTTTGCAAATGAAACTTTTGCATGGCCTCAATTTGATTATTGGAAAATTTAGAAAGGATATATAAGCGTATCATCCAATTATTTTTTTGAATAGTATTTGTCTTATATTAACTATAATTAGATAGTTCTCAAGTTTAGTAAATTTAGAAAAACTTGAGTTACAAGGTTTAGGTTGTAAAAAAAGTCATAAAACCAGTTTTAACCCTTGAAAACTTCTCCAAAATTGTGAAAATATTATAAAGGAGTTTTAAAAATATATTAAAGTATTTTTAAGTTGGTAGAAGGTGTACGAAGGTTGTACAAATTGTCTGAGTACACTTAAAACTCAGAATTGTAAGTTTTCTAGATTACAAAGTAAGAAATTCTTATAAATTCTCTAATTTTGCATCTTAAAAGGTAAAATAAAGGTTGGTTCATCCTATAAATGTGTGTACAACCATGTTTAAAGTGTAAATTATGTATACAAAGTCATATTTTGGGATTTGACCTACTAGAGCACTAATTAGGTCTCTTGTTCTTAAAATGGTATTAGAGTATTTAGTGACCTATCTTGAATAACCAATAGCTAGATTATTTTAGCACTATTAAGAAGTTATTTAGGATACTTAATACCTATATAAACCCTCTATTTACACATTGGTTTATCTTTATGTCAATAAAATCCATGGTATATGACTGTCATAAAGGCCCATTTAAAACAAAAGAGTTGAATTGAGAAAGTAGGTGAGTTAAGATTTTAAAAAAATACCAATAGGTGTATCACATTCAATTGAAAACATATTCCCTATTTATATACCATTAATTGGTATCTCATGTCCATAGGTTTGAAATACAAATGGATTAGCCCAAGAGCCTAGTTTTCCATGTTATAATCTAGGTCATGTATGTACATTCTTTGCACATATTGTATGATTCACAGACAATCCAACACATAAGAAAGAGCGACATGAATCTAAGGTCCTATTATATAATATTATATATGTATACAACACCATAAAATATTAGGGTCTTTGGGGTTAGCTCAACACCATTTGACCACTAACCCATTTTTGTCCAAGGTCACTATGAAGATTAAAAATTAGGGTTTTGCCATTTGATAAGGAGTGACAATCCATGACCCAAATTGGAATACATTAGAGCAGAGGTGAATTAAAACATGGAAAAATCTAACTGGTTTCATCCTTTTACAATAACTATTCAATATAACATGCATTAAACCTAGATAGTAGCATCAACATAACTATCTATGTTTGACATTAGTGGCCAAAACTCTATAAGTGACAAATCTATAATCTATTGACCTTTATAGAATATCCTTATAGTTTTCATTATACATGTTCTAAATCTATACTGCATTAGCATCTAAACAAGATAATTACATCACTTCTTTGTCATTTCTATATCTAGCATATTTGCACTTTCCATATTTACACTATCTTATCATAATAAATTCAATGTATGCTTATATTTGAGTTTAACATATGATTATCACCCTTGTGTCATTTCATTTCTATATAAATTTTTGCTTCAAATCTATGGTTAATTATAAGATCACCTTAGGTCCACATTTTAAGGTTAAATATTTGGTGAAATTGATGCAAATTTACTGCACCTAAGTTTACATTTTATGATGAAAAGGGTTATCTTGAATAACATCTTCAAAAAAATTATGTAACATGCCTCTATTATTCATATAATGATAAATTTTTGAGCAAATTATTACCAATAAGACATAAGGATTATGCTTTGACTTGGTTTTATGATTTACCTCTTCAATCCATAAAAGCATTCAAACCTCTTACAAATGAGTTGTAAGCACCCTTTTCTATTCATATTTTTCAAAATATTTAATACGCTAAAATTTCCAAAATCAAACAAGGAACCCATGAACCTACCAATGAATGTCTTGAGATCTAAGACAATACTAAAAAAATGACCAATCTTATGGTAAACAAAGTGTTGCAAGATATATGTTAAGGTATAGTGTGAAACATTATTAATTTAATGTTATTACTGATATTAAATTAATAGATTTGTTATTAGTTTTATATTTGGTTGTTTTAATAATATTGGGAGTTACAACAATATTATGAATATAGTTTATTTGTAATATTACATAATCATAAGGATATAATGACTTAGTTGTGGAGATATGAATCTCCACCTTTATAAGAAATATGTTTCCCATATAGGTAATATGCCTACATGATTAATCAGAGTGAGAATATTGATTATTGTGTCTCTAATTTTTTAATATTATTAATGTGTTCTCTATGTTCAACTGTAAGATGTTAATTATGCTTAGACCTAAACTAGAAATAATAGTTTCTATCAGAGCAATGAAATCATAAGAATGGTGAGGTGAAATTTTTTTGCATCTTCTCCCTATGGATGAGAGATTTTATTAATGTTAAATTTTGATGTTGCATTAACCTATGTTTCTAAGGTCATCCCTATTAAATTTTAATTGCAACATACAATATCCATGGTGTTACCATATGTCCTTGATTCATGTCATTTTAGAACAATGAATTATTTAGATTTCAATCTTGACATTATGGCATGTTATTTCCAAGATTTAGTTTCAAACAATGAATTTCAATGGATCCTCCCATAGTGTATGTGGTGATTGTCATTTCTATCATTGACATACATCTCTACGTATCTATGAATTAAACATAGTAGCTAATCATTCCAATCTATCAGAACCAGTGTGCATTCTAGATGTCTTTATACCTCAAATAATGGTGGTAAATAGTTCTGAGTCCTTGTATATTTCCAACAAATCTATATTATTTTCAAATTTTATTTTTATAGTGAAGAACCCTTGATCGAGACATTTGAAATTCAATACCCCTACTCTATTCTCAAATAATATTGGCATCTTTCTTATCTCCCAACATGAATGTTCTCGAGCCAATTTTTCATATGAGGATATAAATACCATAAAATCTTGTTGCGGTCTACAAAGTTGAAGAAGTAGTATAAAAGTCTTAGTTCATAAGTTTTAGATTCTACATCAAGCTTATTTGCCTTAGGTTGGTTATTAAATATAAATAGTTTATAAGATCTTATTTTAATTTAGTCAAAATGAGTTTGATGTAATGTCATTAATATTTTCTTTTTTCATGTGTTTAGGTTTTTTGGAATATAATTTCATATAATCTATTTGAGTCTATAAAGTTTAAGTCATTGTTTAGGGTGTCATTTATTAAGGTATAATAATGTTAGGTTATTTATAGTATTTAAAAGGTTTTTTATTTTAAATATAGTTTTACTCATGTCAATTTTGTTAATTATTTTATGGTACTTTTAATTTGAGCATTTTGTTTTCAAAAATTAAAAAAAATTAAGTTATTATTTGACTTTTATTTAAATTTTGTGTAGAGTCTTTATTGTCATCCAAGTCAAAGTTATCAATCGTAAATGTTTGTAAAAGTGTCAAGTTTGGAGTCAATTTTTTTTGGGTCCATTATCAAAATTGTAAAAAAAAATACCTCACGGATGCATTTTAGGTTGTACATGACATCTGAATTATGGAGGAGGATTTTATTTGACACAATCATACATCTAAGCTACATCAACATATTAGATGAGTGAGAAGCTTCATCAATTGAAAGATAGAGGAAACAAATGTTGGAGGTTTGAAAGCTTTTTTTTATTCATCAATGATGAGGCCTAGATGTTTTGGTGACATTTTATGTGGTTTGTTTTTCCCCCCTTTTTATTTGAATAAGAACAGAAGAGCATTCCTCTTCACATCTATGGTGTGGTTTTTCACTTTTTTAGGATGATGTACTTTTCATAAAATTGGCTAATGCCAAGAATAATTTTCAGTGGCAGTGGAAACTATCTATATTGTTTTTGTTAGGGTGGAAATAAACATCAACATAGGTTGCATAAGATGACAATGAGGATTTTTTCCTCATGATATTTTCATTTTCTAAATTTTGTGTGTTTTTCATTTCTTTATTTGTTTGGATCACATCTGATATTTAGAGAAAAGGGATAATGTATATATAATGGAATATATAAAATAGTTGTATAGGAGGATAACTAACTTCAAAAATCCTTTAACTATAGAGATCCTATGATTGCCTTACTTCTTTATGGAGATGATCAGCCAATGACATATTTATTGTAGTCACATAGAGTAAATGTAGGATGTGTTCCTTTCTATAGTAGTGGTCATGTGCATCAAGATCTAGATAACAAGATTTAGACAGTAGTAGGTAGACCTAAAAGTATGTGTTGACATATGATTCTATTCGGGCTAATTCTTTAAGATGTATATTCTCACCATGCTCATATTAAGGGGGTGTAGATAGGATTAATAATGCTCACAAGGGGGTGAATTTTAAGGTATAGTGTGAAACATTATTAATTTAATGTTATTATTGGTATAATGTTAAAATATTTATTATTAGTTTTATATTAGGTTGTTTTAATATTGTTTGGAGTTACAAAAATGTTATGAATATAGGTTATTTATGAGATTGCATAATCATAGGGATATAATAAGTTAGTTGTGGAGATATGAATCTCCACGTTTATAGGAAATGTGTTTCCAATATATATGTAATATGGTTGAATGATTAATTAGAGTGAGAATATTAATTATTGTGATTCTGAGTTTTTAATATTATTCATTTGTTCTCGATGTTCAACTATAAGAGGTTAATTGTGCTTAGAACTAAACCAAAATCAATAATATATTTAAATAAAGTCTATTTGATCCTTCATATGAGTCCATTATTTTAAATAAGTTCAAATCATTTGATAATTTATGCCATGTTGTATGAGACCACGAAATAAATCTTATGTCATTGAATGGGTTGCTCTTTGAATGCTTTAAACCATTAATATTATTTCTCCTATGTTTCATATAAAAATTAGGATGAATAGGATAGAATAGTTTGGTTGTGTAGTTGACTAATTTATCTTTAGTATGTGTTTTATATATTTTTTCTATATGAGGAATGAGAAGTCATAGACTTATATTTATGCCAAAATTTTGAAGAAAAGTCGTGGTGTGGTCTAAAAAGATAAATAAGCCAACCCATAGGTTTCAAAACATTTGAAATTTGCATGACTTCTAACAACTAGGAACTAGATAAGGATCCAGACACTATTGTCGACAATCATGTCCCTCTATGGTTTGTAGAGTCAAGAACGCTAGAAAATAGGTATGGATATAAAATTGATAGTAGATGATCAAGTTTTATGTTTTTTATGATGTACATGATACCACATTCATAAAAAACATATGGATTGGATAAATAATTAATCTTTTATGAACAATGAGATGGTAAATTTGAGGATTTTGGTAGTAGGGGCATCTAAAATTGAAGGGTAAATCCTCGAGTGGCATTTTCTAAATATAAAAGACCTAGATGCTATAATTATTTAGATTTAGTATCTACATATACTGATTTTCATTCTAAATGATTTTGTTTCAAATTGTGTATAAGTTTTATTCTCACCTAAATATTATCCAAGATAAATCTAAAAATTTAAGAAGACTCCCTATTGAGCTTGGGCCATTATTAATTTTCAATACACCTTAGATAAATATCAAAGTTGTATTTCATAATATTTGGTTACATTAAATTATATGCACATACCACACCCTAGTATTTATTCCTTATTCTAAGAGGAACTCTACAATTCTTAAGATAAGAATGATAGAGTTCCCATAAATTTCCCAAAAACATAAAAAGGAAAAATAAGCTGAGTGTAAAAAAATAAAAATATATTTCTTCAACTTTTATATGCTGAAAGGGATGAGTATAAACATAAGGTATAATAATGATGATGCAAAGGATTATAAGGTTTATAATTAAATAGATACACTCAAATGGTGAAAAGAGTGTTTTTGTAAGCAACACACCCACATTCCTTTGTAGATAGGGTCCCACATTTGTATGAATAAAAATTAGAAAACACTCAACAACTTATAAAAATAAAGCTATGAAATCGCTTCTATGATGGTCCAATGATCCTTTCAATTTAAAATTTTATTTCAATGTAAGCTTACAATTAACTTAAAAATAATTTAGAGTTGGACATATGTAGGCATGTTAGTTTTTAAGATCTATCTTTAAATTATTTTGTCAAGGTTTTCTATATTTTGTCCCACTTTTAGACTATAGTATAAAATATAATATAAATGCAAAATTTAAAGTTATGTTTTACCAATGGTAGGCATATTGATCATTTGAGAACACATTTCATCATAGTAAAAGATTGGAACCATTCTGTAAAACATAAAAAAAAAGGATAAGGTGATTGTATTAATCCTATAAAAACAACATCAGTTATGAGGATTGTATGTTGAACAATTGATCAATATCTAGTGCTTTTGATAACTAGATGAGGTCGTGATGATTATTCTAAGGTAGTATAATGAGTTTTATATAAACTTGTCTAAGGATTTTTCCATATACATCAATGTAACAATAATGGTGAGAGAAATAAGGCTTCTAACTGAGGTAAATCCCTCATTGCATAAAAACCATGATCTTTATGATTCAATAAAACTTAAGAGAAAATTATGAAAGAGGATCCAATGTAATCACCATTTACTCAGTAAGGGATGTCATAGCATGAGTGATATCATACTATATTTCATGTAGATTCTATAAGAACACCAAAATTTCACTCCAGGCAATAAAAGCGGTCATCAAAATTACATATCACATGATCTCGTTACATTAGTGTTTAAAGTAGCCATATTTCCTATTGTTTGATATGGTTTCAAACATATAAAATATGGCTTCAAGTGTATCATATAATTTATAATACCAATTATTATTATTATAGTACTTCACTCAATATAAGTCTTTAGACAATCCTATCACATCTATATAATATTTTTGACCTGTAACCACCCTAAAAAATCCAATATAGAATAGGATAGTCAATTATTATGCATATGGAAGTACATGATTCATTCCAATAATTTCATGAGGAAGGTCTTGGTTCTACTTCCCATTCAAAGGCATTAGTTAGCATGCACATAGTGGTGACACCTTATCCTTCACCCTCACTAGTTTATTTGACTGCTTCACCCACTCCATCTTCCCATTCCCCATATCATCCATATAATTAAGGCATCACATCATAATAGGAAGTTGTGGAAACAAAAAAAAATGAAGAGAAGGCTCATAAGGAAGCACATAAAGAGTTAAGGTGCCAACTAAATGTATATAGCCGTCCACCCCATCCACAAATCTATCTATGAATAGGGCCTAGACCATACCATGAGAAATCCCCTATATATATATGGATAATCCATACCCCTCTCTCTTCCTTATATATATGAAACTCAACTAGGTATGGTTGGAGGGATGGGGGTGTTACCTCTTTCTATATATGGGGATACCATTAAATAATATATGGTGTCCCTCCTTATATATCTTATCTTATATATCTTATCTTATATTATCTATCTTTGTTGTATCATGAACTATTACCTAATTGTATCATATATATAATCAATATTGAATCCCTATCTATATATGGCTCAACATACTGAGTCTTGATATTTCTAATTTTTATATATAGCAAGGATTAGGCCTATCTGTACATGGGTCCCCTCTCTAACTATGTCTATTGGGTGGATAGGGGACCCAAAAAAAGAGGGGGAGGAATTAAAGTTTATATACATATCCATATCCATATCCATCTAATATATGGTATGGTATTGTATGGTATGGGGCACCCCTAGATTCTAGAATATATACCACCTATATCTCTTAGTCTAAATAGTATTATGTTGATGAAATTGGTCTTCCATGTTGCCAAAAATGATTAAACTATACTTATATTCCATATATTAATGTATTGAGCCTATACCTACTTTCATGTTCCCTCAACAATAAAAAATGGGATAGACACTAGCATCTACATTAGTGTCCTTACCCGATGTGAGTGTCTAGTGCCCTAAAGTCATTCAATTTATAAATGAAATGTACCATAATGGTTGGTCTAAGTAATTTAATGTGAGATATTAATCCAAATATATTTATATAAGTAAAATATCAACATTTATTCATTCCTCACCTATTATTAACATAGTAAAAGACTAAAGACATAAAGACAACTTATCAAATGCACTTTATCAAATATTCTGATGTAGGATCATCATGCATATAAATAATTTGAGAATTTAAATGTGTCTTAGTAATTTTATTAATGTATAAAAGAGTCATATTGTTATTAATTAATCATTTTGAGTGATTATGAGATGATGAAATAATGTAGATAGTATAATTAGTCTTTTTACACTAATATCAAATTTAAATTTTTAAATTGGTTAAGTTGTAAAATCATAGGTAAAAGTCAAATTTATAGATAGTGTGTAGATTTTCATAGTTATATATGTTTATCCATGTAGTATAGGATCAATTTATATCATATAAGGTCATTTTTATTGTCAAGTAATTATATGTGCTTGAAAAAGACTATTGGTTGTGTGTATTCTCAAATAAGGTAGGTCAAAGGAGCAAATTTTGGGGCATGGTTACACATTCCAAGCTTGGACAAATGAACCACTAGAGGATATAAAAGATACCTTATTCCTAAGATATTCCTAGGAAGTAAAAAGGCTATAACATTTCTAATTTGTACATGTTCAAGTTACATAATAAGAATAAGGTTCTTGTATGATAGTCTGTGACTGTATATAAATCTATATTTATATATTTTATAAACAAAATAGAAGAATTTTCTAATTAATAATTTTGTAAAATATGTTTATATATTCTTTTAATTGTATTATATATCAAAAAGAAACAAATAAAATTAATCTAAGGTCATGCAAACCTCTTTTCTATTACATAACCATGTTTTGATCAAAACCCTTATTTTCAATCCTTTATTTATCGATGAAAATTATGCATGGTCTTGATTTGATTATATTAAAAGTTTTATAGGATATATAAGAGGCTCATTCAATAATTTTTTGAATTAATAGTCTTCATCTGCTATGAACTATGATTACATAGCTCTCAGGTTTAGTAAATTTAGAGAAACCCTAGTTATAGGGTTTAGGTCACAAAAAGAGTCATAAAACCATTTTTAAACCTTGAAAATTTCCAAAATTTTGTGAAAATATTTAAAAGGGTGTTTTCAAAGAAATTAATGTGATTTTAAGTTGGTATAAGGTATACAAAAGTCGTACATCTATCTGAGTACCCTTAAAACTCAGAAGTTTATTTTTTCTACATTGTAAAGTAAGGAATTGGCCTAAATTATCTAATTTTGGGTCTTAAAAGGTTAAATAAATGTTTTATAATAATTTAAATGTGTTTATATTACTATTTTAGGTTTCAATTATGTTTAAAATTTATTTTTTTGAGATTTTACCTACTAGAGCCCTAATTAGATCTTTAGTTCTAAACAAGGTATTAGAGCATTCAATAAACTATCTTGTAATATCAAATACCTAGATTAGTTTTATCATTATAAATATGTTGTTTAGGATAATTATGACCTTTCATAACCCTCTGGTATTACATTTATTCCATCTTATGTCGAAAAAATCCATGGTATATGACTGTCATAAAGGCCCATTTCAAACAAAAGAGTTAAGTTGAACAGGTAGTTAAGTTAAGATTTGAAAACAATACCAATAGGTTTATAATATTAGGAATCAGATTAAAAAATTATGTAAAATAAAAAGTTACATGGTTATATTAGGAAGTTAAAAATGGTAGAAAAGGATAAAGCAAGAGGAGGAGCAAGGAGATAAGTGACCAATGTAGTGTTGACTGAAAAACCAGAAGTTTAAACACCAAAACGGAAGAAATGGAACTATGAAAAATGAGAGGAGTGGATCTTGGAGATGTAACTAATATATGAGATTAAAGAGCCTAAGAATAACCATTAGCATTAGAGCTATAATGACCTAAAGAGAGGCTCGTGAATGAAATAGTGGGATCAAATTCAAAACCAAAGGTAGATCTACCTATGTATGATGTAAATTTTAATGTTGAAGATTTAAATGATTGGATTAGTAGCTTAGATAAAAAATTTGAATATGAAAATGTTTAAAAATAAAAGAAAGTGAAATTTGTACTGAAAAATTGTAAGGACATGCCTCCTTATGGGGGGATGGCGTGCAAATAGAGAGGATAAGGAAACATAAAAATAACCAATTAGGATAGAATGGTATCAAAGTTTAAAGTAAAATTAATGCATAAGGATTATCAAACTAACCTATTCAAACTAATTCATATTATAAAACAAAAAGAATTGATATTCAAAAATTACACAAAAGAGTTATATAGGCTAACTATAAGGGCTAGTCACACAGATCAAGACTAAGAGAATGTAACAAGATATTTGAATGGTCCAAAAAATTTCATACAATATGATATCAATATTATTATACCAAAATGAATTGACGAGGAATGTTTATATGCCTTAAATTAGAATAAAATGCTGTAATAAGGTAACCTACACATGTCAGAGGAAGAATCAAACCCTTTAGTGGTAAAGGATAAAAAGGAGGAAGAAACCAACCTCAATCTCATCAATGATAAACCATTAACTTCCAAAGAGAATAATCACCTTCAAGAGGTCGGTCTAATTTTATAGTAAGAAGGCCTTTATATAGATGTATAAATGGAGAATTTAGTGGTAGGTGTTTCAATTGTGGAAAATATGGTCATAGATCATATGATTATCTAGAACATTTATGTACCAGCCAAAGAAGTTCTCATATCACTAAAATAGAGGAAATATAAATTGTAAGTAATCTTATCCAAAAATATGCTCTTGAATAAGGAGAATAACTTTTGAAGAAGATAATCCTTCTAAAAATAGCCAAAGAGTTTAAGGATCCACCTCAAAGGAAAACACTCTTCAAAACTACATACAAGTCCAAGATTAAATATTGCCAAGCGATCATTGGCAGCAGAATCACCGATAAATTGGTATCCAAACAAATTGTAAGTAAGTTAAAATTGAGAGAGGAAATCCATTCTACTTGATATAAAGTTTCTTGGCTTAAAAAGGTCAACAAATTATATTTAATGAATAATGTAATGTATAATTTCAGATTAGGAGTTACAAAGATACTATCACATTTGATATAATGCCAATGGATGTTTTCCATATCCTCTTAGGAAGACCATGGCCATATGTTAAATATCCTATCCATGATGGTAAGCTAAACACTTACACATTTGTGAAGGATGTTAAGAATAATGATCTTACACCCATCAAAGAAAGTGATGCATCAGTAAAAGTGGATAGAAAGGTAGTGTTGATCAGTGGGAAAGAGTTTCTATATTAAGTAAGGAAATAAGAGGTGAGATATGTTCTTATTGGAAAGCCTAAGATGGTTTTCACTTATACTAAGCTTGATGAATTAAATTTAAGGATTTAATATTTGATAAGGTAATTCATGGATATTGTAGTATATGATATTCCAAATGAATTACCTTCTAAAAGGTGTATAATTCATCATATAGATATAATTCCTAGTGCTAATTTTCCTAACAAAGGTACATATAGAATGTCTCCTAAGGAAAATGATGAGACTAAGAAACAACTAAAATAAATGTTGGATAAAATATTTGTGAGATAGATTGTAAATCCATGTGAAATTTCTACAATGTTAGCTCCAAATAAAAATAGTGTATGGAGTATGTGCACAAATTATAGATCCATCAATAAAATAACAATAAGATATAGATTTCCCTCAACCAGGATTGGTGATTTATTGGATTGTCTTATTGGTTCTAGATATATTTTAAAAATATATATCAAAAGTGGATATCATCACATAATAATTACATAAGGAGATGAATGGAATATCAATTTTAAAATTGATGATGTTTTGTATGACTGGTTGATAATGCCATTTATCTTAAGCAATGCTCCCAATACCTTCATAAGGTTAATGAATGAAGTAATTAATCCCTTTATAGGTAAATTTAATATTCCATACCTTGATGATATTATAATTTTTATTATATATAAATAAGAACACCTAGAGGAATTTAGAATGGTTTCATGGAAGTTACAGGAATAAAGGTTATTGATAAACCTTAAGAAATGTACTTTCTTGAAAATTGAACTAATCTTTTCAGGATTTGAGATTTTTGATCTCACAATAAGGAATAAATATGGATAAGGATAAGGAGAAAGTTATATATGAATGCCCTACATATAATATTACATTTGAGGTAAGAAATTTTCATGGGCTTGCTAGTTTGTATTAAAATTCATAATGAATTTCAGTACTATTTGTGCACTTTTGATAAAGATTGT
Source organism: Torreya grandis (assembly GCA_037957365.1). Classification (NCBI taxonomy): domain Eukaryota; kingdom Viridiplantae; phylum Streptophyta; class Pinopsida; order Cupressales; family Taxaceae; genus Torreya; species Torreya grandis. The sequence continues at coordinate 1,439,946 of JARHVA010002001.1, forward strand.
TAAGTGTATCAAGAAACCATTCAAGTGGAATGGTGAAGCTAAAAAAAAATTTAGATTTTAAAGAGGAAAATTATAGAACAACCTCTATTGGCCTTATCTCATTTTAATAAATGATTTCACATTTAATGTGATGCAAGTGGGATAGTCATTGGAGTAGTTTTGAGCCAAGAAGGTAATACAATTAATTATTTAAGTGAAAAATATAACAGAGCCAAAATAAAGTATTTAGCCTATGATAAAGAATTCTATGCATTGTGTAAGAATTTAAGAAATGAATTCATTATATAATGCATAAGGATATTGTTTTATTCACTTATAATCAAGATTTGTAGTTCATAACTAGTCAGCACAAGTTAAATCAAAGACATGCAAAGTGGGTAGAATTTTTGATAATTTTTCATTTTATGATTAATATTAAAAATGGAAAAATTAATAATATTGTTTATGCCTTGATCATAACAATTATCATTTTATATGAAATTCAAGTCAAGGTTGTGGTATTTTATTATCTCAAGAACTTATCCCAAGAGGATTCAGATTTCACAGAAGCCTATGAGTATGTAAAGATCCTACTAGTAAAACTAGAAGTTATAATATGGATTAAATGATTTAAAAAAGGTCAATTATTCAAATTCAAAAAAATTTGTATCCTAAAAGGATCTATGATAGAGAATATTATTAAATGAAAGCATAGTGGGAATCTTATTGGACATTTTGGATAAGACAATACACTATCTAAAGTAAGTTCCTTCTATTACTGGTAAAATATTACAAATGATGTTAACAATTATGTTGAAATTTGCATTTTTTTTATCAATATGCTAAGGGAATACATTAAAATAGATGCCTATATCATCCCCTATCTATTCTTTATAAACCATGGGACTCAATAAGTATGGATTTTATTCTTGGTCTACCTAGAACAAGGTTATGATTCCATTTTTTGGTAGTAGATATATTCTCTAAAATGGATCATTTCGTACCTTGTTATAATGTGAATGATTCAACTCATATATTTTATATATTAATTAAAGAGATAATAAGGTTATATGTACTACCTAATAGTATTAGTTTAGATAAACACACTAAATTTTTGGATCATTTTGGAGAATGCTTCGGAATAAGCTTGGCACATAGTTGACCTTTAGTTATACCTATTAGCCTCAAATTGATGGACAAATAGAAATGAAAAATATAAGTCTTGGGAACATTATAAGAATTTTGGTAAGTGAACACCCCAAGCAATGGGATCAAGTACTTGTATATGAAAAATTTACTTATAATGACTCACCAAATAGGAGTACAGGTAAAATTCCTTTTCAAATTGCTCATGGTATGAATCCTATGGGTATTTATGAACTTAACTTAAAAATTTAGGCTAGTAATAAAGGAGTGCAAAAATTAAGGAATTTACATCAGCCATGAAAGAGATATAAGAATAGGTGAAACAAAAAATTGAAATGTTTATAGATAAGTAGAAGAAATAATATTTGGTATCAGAGCAATGAAATCCTGATAATGGTGAGGTGTAGTTTCTTAACATCTTGTGTCTGTGGATGAGAGGTTTTGTTGATGTTAAATTCTATTGTTACATTCACATCTATTTCTATGTTCATCCGTATCAAATTTTAATTAGAACATAAAATATCCATGGTTTCACCATACATCCTTTTTTCATGTCATTTCAGAACAATGAACTATTTAGATTTCAATCTTGACATTATGATGTGTTATTTCCAAGATTCAGTTTTGAAAAACAAAATTTAATGGATCCTCCCATAGTATATATGGTGATTATCATTTATTTCATTAGCATATATATCTATTTATATATTAATTTAATGTAGAAACTAATCATTCCAATTTATCAAAACAAGTGTGCATTCTAGAAGTCTTTATACCTCAAATCCTGATGGTAAATAGTTCTATGAGTCCATGCATATTTCTAAAATCTCTATATTATTTTCACATTTTATTTTGATAGTGAATAACCCTCGATGGAGACATTTTAAATTCAATACCCCTTCTCTATTCTGAAACAATAGTGGCATCTTGCTCATCTCCCAACATGAATGTTCTCTAGTAACTTATTCATATGGTTATATAAATTTCATAAAATCTTGTTGTAGTCTATACAGTGGAAGTAGTATAAAATTCTTAGTTCATAAGTTTTATATTATATGTTGAGTTTATTTGTCTCAAGTTGGTTGTTAAATGTAATTAGTTTATAAGATCTTATTTTCATTTTGTCAAAATGGGTTCGAGGTAATGTCATTAATATTTTCCTTTTTCATGTGCTTAGGTTTTTAGGAATATCATTTCATATGATTTGTTTTAGTCTATAAAGCTAAAGTCAATTTTTAGGGTATCAATTATTAAGGTATAATAATGGTAGGTTGTTTATAGTATTTAAAAAGTTTTTTTATTTAAATATAGTTTTATTCAAGTCAAGTTTGTTAATTATTTTATGGTAGTTTTAATTTGAGTCATTTTGTTTTCAAAAATTATGTTATTATTTATGACTTTTATTTAAAGTTTGTGTGGAATCTTTATTGTAATCAAAGTCAAATTTGTCAATCATAAATGTTTTTAAAAGTGTAAATTCTAGAGTCAATTTTTTTTGGGTCCATTATCAAATTTGTAAAAACAAAAATAATTGCCTCACAGATGCATTTTCTCTTGTATGTGACATCTTAATTATGGAGGGGATTTCTCCTCGACAAAATCATGCATCTAAGCTACATTAACATATCAACTAAGTGAGAAGCTTCATCAATTAAAGGAAAGAGGAAACAAAAGCTAGAGGTTCCAAATACTTTCATTAGTCACCAACAATAAGGCCCAGATGTTTTGGTGATATTTTATCTGGTTTTCTTTTTTCCATTGTGTTTGAATAAAAGTAGAAGAGCATTCTAGTTCACATGTGTGGTGTGGTTTTTATCTTTTTTAGAATGATATACTTTGTGTCAAATAGACTAATGTCAAGGAAAATTCTTTAGTGGAATTGGAAACCATCTATATTAATTTTGCTTGGGTGGAAAAAAACATCAACATAGGTTACATAAGACGACAATGAGGATTTATTCCTCATGACATTTTCATTTTCTGATTTCTATCTATTTTTCATTCCTCTACTTATTTGGAACACCTCTAATATTTGAAGAAAAGGGAGAATGTATATATAATGTAATGTGGCTAACATTTGTATAAGAGTGTAACTAATTACAAAAGTCCTTTAACTACAGAGATCCTATGATTTCCTTATTTATGGAGATGCTCAGTCAGTGACATATTTTTTGTTATCACATAGAGTAAATTTAAGTTGCGTTACTTTTCATAGTATTGATCATGTAAAGCAAGATATAGATAACAAGATTTAGAAAATAGTATGTAGACATAAAAGTATGTGTTGACATATGATTCTATTTGGGCCAATTCTTGAAGATGTATATTCTCACCATGCTCACATTAAGGGGGTGTAGATAGGATTAATAATGTTCACAAGGGGGTGAATGTTAAGCTTTAGTATATAAAATTATTAATTTAACATTATTATTGATATAACGTTAATAGATTTGTTATTAGTTTTATATTTGGTTATTTTAATATTGTTGCGAGTTACAATAATATTACGAATATAGGTTAGTTATGAGATTGCATAATCATAGGAATATTATGATTTAATTGTAGAGATATGAATCTCCACCTCTATAGGAAATATGTTTCCTATATATATGTAATATGCCTAAATGATTAATTAGAGTGAGAATATTAACTATTGTGTTTATGAGTTTTTAATATTATTCTTGTGTTCTTTGCGTTCAACTGTAAGAGGTTAATTTTGCTCAAAACTAAACTAAAATCAATAATATATTAAAACAAATTTTGTTCGATCCTTCACATGAGTCCGTTATTTTCAAGAAGTTTAAGTTTTTTTGATAATTTATGTCATATTGTATGGGACAATGAAATAAATATTATGTCATTGAATAAGAATAAGTATGTATTAAACACACTAGATACATTTACATATAATACAAATTTCATAAATAAACCAAGTTATAAGGTAAAACCGCTTGAGCCTAAAAATAAACAACCACCACAGTTAAATAGTTTCATAGAAACCTAATCAAATTATCTTATCCAATATAGTAGGAATATAATCTACACATTTATGTGAGTCTACATCTTTATTACTCCCATGGTTATTAAAGTGTTAGTATATATATCTCCCTAATCTTATCAAGGTTGATATGAGTCAACATTTACCCAAAGGATATGATGTGAATACTTATTATGATTATCATCAGGGACATAAACATTTATAAGTAGATGTTATACCTTGAAGCACAAGATCCAAGATCTTATCAATGACCAAAAACTTATATTTGAGGATCCTCCAAAGGAATCATGTCCATAACCTATTAAACACCATAAATAGATAATATTTAAAAATCCTTTGTAATACCATTCTAAAAAATAATCTGAAGTCTAAATGGCATATAATGTACATCCCCTTACCTCACATTATGAACACCCACTCGATGGGATTATTGATACTTACACACAAGATATACCTCTTATGGTTAAAAAACCTATTATTTCCTTTGATGATAGTGAAATTAAATATGATGACTCTAATGTTCATTCTCTATTCATTTAAGAATATCTTGATAAACACCCCATATGCAGTGTTATGAATGATAATGGTGCAAGCTAAAATTATTATACCATAACATTAATTATGTACATAGATTATACTCATCATAGTTTACAACCCTCTAATAGATTAGTTAAAGCATTCAATGTGACCTCCGAATATGTTCTTCATGAGATTAACTCACCTTTACAACTTGGTCATACACATGTTGTTACTACTTTTTTACTTACCCATTCCACAAGCATATTTGATATGCTATTAGGAAGACGTTAAATACACACTCATTGAGTAGCATATGTTCTAGTGTATTGATGTGTTAAATACATTCATGCAAATCAGGTAATTATAGTTTTTAGTATACCATATGAACATCATATCAAACAAAATAAACTTATATACCTAGACAAATATATATGAATCCTATTAAGGCTAATTTACCACAAAAATGTAAGAAATAGGCAATCCTCTTTATTACATTAGAGACACATAGTGGATTCCATGAAATCTCCATCTTCTACTACAAACCATATTTAACTATATAGAGCACCTATAAATGTACATATTACTACTATACCAAAGAAATAGATGATCACTCAATGATGGGTTCCAATAATCTTTACCATTTTTACTCCTCTTATTGCTTCATGAACACAGATTCCTATTTTATATACATAGATCACCATTGATATCATAGTGACATATTATTTATTATGGTTAAAGGGCTATTTTTTTAACTAGGGACCTGATACTCTAGAAGAGAATCTAAAAACAAATTTAAGGCCCCACTAGCCAAATATAATGATAATCTCAGAAACAAAAGGCTAAAAAGACATCCAAACAATAGCAAAAGAGAAGCAAGAAAAATGGCCTCAAATTACATGATTTACAACATATGATGATGCCCAAAACAACAAAAAGGAGAAAAAGTAACATTTTAGGAATCTCCCAAGAGATTCTCTTTGTTGGATCCAAGAGACATAGTCAAGGGTTTTAAACCTTGCTTACCTTTTCCTTTGTTTTTATCGCTAACTATTTTCCATTCTCCTTCTTCATAGTGACATATATTAAACCTATAAATGTTCCTCAATAACTTAAATTTTCTATGACCTCCTTGTCATCCATGTGTTAGTTTCATGTGATTGATGACATATTAATTTATGTATACATATACATGTGTGTCACACTTATACTTGAGTATGATACATGAATATAAAGATACATTATCTGCTCCTATTTTCAAATGTTGGGCCTTCCCTATAATCATGTCATATAGATACTAGGGGCATATACTTCTTTGATCTTGATATACATGAGTTATACGATTTGATGATTACTCTACATTATCATGTTTGAGTTTACATATGTAATTATGCATGCCTAGTATCCATTATTATATTTTACATAATGTACTTGATAAGTTATACACTTGACATTTTTTCTTACTACATTTGGTCCGTAGGTTACTATGATATATTTATGTTGGCTGATTATACTTTATTTTATTGACTTCATTGACTGTCTTTCTTTACTATTGTCTTCCTTGTTCAATAATTTGAATAAGCTCCTTTACTTGTGGTCGGCATGCCTATGTATGCTCTCTTTGACATTTGAATATGTCATCCCTGCCTTTATGGACATTTAACTATGTTATTTCCCTTTGATTATGTGGCATTTAAACATGAATTTTATTTGAAATCTCCTTGAACCATTACCTTTTTGACTTATTTTTGAGTTATATTTTGTCTATGCTTATTTTCTTGTTGAGATTTTACTATTACAATCTAGACATTGCCATGATCCTTATCATGCATCATATGCCTACATGTGATGACATTGGTTCTATACATTTAAATGATTACATTTAATTAGACATGTTCCTTACATATTATATAGATTACATTCCCAGATTATATAGTTGACATATCCATTTAAGGTGAGGTAACTACTAGTTCTTATATTTCCCTCACCTAAAATGGGGGATATCATTGATACCCCATAAACTTTAATGAACTTTATTGACCTAATTTATTTTAATAATTGGTTAACTTTGTGTTATTGTTGAGGTAATAAAATACCTCAATATTTATAAGTTTTTAGGATGGGCTTGATTCAATCATCTATCGTCACCATATTATAAGTATCATTGGGTTACACACTTGAGCTAATATCAATTTCCAGGTGGTGACTCACTTTTTCTCAAAGGTTAGAGGAATGGGTCTTCCAATCTCTATCTCTCTATATCCTTTGATATATGCACATTAAATATTTATCTATATTTTTCTTACTCTTAGTTTTAGAGGATTAAAATTATAATATTTTTCAAATCAACTTGGGAATAGGCAAGGGGTTACATCAACACATAGTGGTATTATAGAAAATTTATCTTTTAATTTATAAGTATTTAAATTAATTATAATATTATATTATATTAAATTATTATATACTATAACATGTTCTTTATTTTATTTCAGTCACCAAAAAATCACTCAAGTTGGGCACACATAAAAGACAAGGTGTGCATACACACCTATGTACGCATTCCTTTGCTTTAAACTAATAATATCATTACTAGATTAAAATAAGAGAAAATGTAGATTATATTTTATGATTATGTAACACCTCAATCTTATATACTTGTAAAATTTAGACTTTGGTTGTTCCTCTCAATTTTATTCCTTTCGCACCTGTAAAAGTCTGAAATGTACTCTATCTTTGTGAAATTTTTTTGATCTTTCCTCAAAAAACTTAAATCTCTACACATGATCAGTTGGATGCTCACTTCCCTAGACTATGATACCAATCTAAGATCAAAAACATAACATAAAAACATATTGAGATGCTATAACACTAAAAAAAGCGTAGAAATACATCTCCTCTATTATACTTTGATTACTTGATTATTTTTTGATATGCAAATTATTTTCAATTGCCTCTATTTAAAAATATCATATTTATATAATTAGAAAACCTACTAACTATGAATTAGTAACAAATTTAAATTCAAACTACATCATAAAAACATCATGCCTTAAAAGGATTAAATAGGGGTCGAATAAATTAAAAATCAACCAAGGAGGTTGTCAAAATTTCATTAAAATAAGCCATTTTTCAAGATGCCAAAGGAACAATTCCATATTTGTGATACAACTAGGATGAGGAGAAATAATTCATAAAAATGTATTCACTATTAAAAGATAATTTAATTATGTAAAACATAAGCTTTGAAAATATTACGAAGAAGAAGTTGGTTAATGAAAACCAACTCATGGGTAAAACCAACTTGTTAACAATCAATAAACAAAAAAAACATAAACATAAACAAAAAAAATATTTTGGAACATAAAATAATCCAAAAAACTTCCACTTAATCTAAATGGGTATATAATAAGAAATAACTAGGGTAATGACTTTGAAGTCATCAAAGGAAATATATTGTAACTGCAAGTGGTGCATTTTACCTCTAGAACTGACCATAAATTGTTGTATTCCATAAAGAATCCCACCCCTATGATTTTTGAAAAAAAAAGCTGATGAACACTATCAAATTATTATCATTCCTAGTCATCATAAAATTTTACTATAGTATAAGATGATTAGGAATGTCCAAATACATATACCCACATAAGGTTATACACAAAAACCCATCCAACTAACAAACCCATACTATGTATGGCACATCTCCCTAATGTCCAACAAATGATTATGACCTTTTCTCAACACTGAAGATGATAACAAACCCTGTCAACTCATACTATCATTGATGAGTGATCAAAGACAAATAAATATAATATATTCTCCCCTATCAAGCAAGAGGTGAGAATCCATGAATTAAGAGAAGCAAAACTAAACAATCATGTCTACTTCATGCCATGAATAACAATCAGATAAAACCAAAATTGGAACTTAAAATAAAAAACACAATCCAAAAAATTATTACTAAGCACTCGAAATATGTTGTCATGTCCATCAAGACCATAGAACATCGCCATTTGGGATGCCTCCTGATTAAAATATCTATCAGAGTAACCATAATAACTTAGGTAACTAGAATATATATCACTAGAATGGTCCACATAATTTTCCTCATCGTTCTTTTTGTGTGAAGAGCAGGGTCATCGAGAAGGACAAACACCTACAAGGTGTCCATTACCACCACATTCAAGACATTTTTGTAATTTCCTGTGTCAATCAGATCCAAGAGAAGATGAGTTAGTATAAAAATTGTAGGAGTGAGAAGAATGTCCATGGTGATGTCTATGCTTAGAAAACCCTAGAGAGTGCTAATGTGAATGCTATGGAGACCATCAGGAATGATGTGGAGAATGTCACTAAGAGATTTTTATAAAATGATTTTGAAACTCTCACTATACATGGTGATTATCTTTGTTTTATGACCTATTCTATACATGGTGAGCCTCTTCAATATGCCTATTTTTCTTATTTGCAATTTGTCTCTCATGTTTAGTCAACAATTCACATATGGAGTCAAATGGTCACCATTAAGCTTATCACTAAACTGTAAAATTTTAACATAATTGGTTTACGTATAATTAATCCCATTTAATATGATGTAAATTACCATGTCATCATCAATTTTAACCCTTGTAGTATATTATTCTTATTTTAGGGTTTTTATTTATGAAATATATTTAGAGACATATTCATTATATACTAATTTATTGTTCAAAAGCTAAGAAATAAGGTCAATATTGTTGTGTGTAGGTTAATTATCTTACAAATATCTTAATGTTTTATATGCTTTCCATGCACCAATTTTAGCATCATCAACATGAATGATAACATGTTCATTTCAAGCTGATTTTAAAAGGGTGAGTGCATGATTATCATGTTTCTAATAATAAAGTAACTTTATGACCTTAGTTGGTGGTGTGGTTTATTTCTCTATGATTTCTAATAAATCATTTAAAATTAGGATTTTCTCTAGGTTTCTTCTCCATTATTTGTAATTTTTAGGTAATTATTTTTCATTTTCTAAGATTAAACTGAAAAATTTTACCGTGATGCTATCAGAACGATAACTAAATTAAAAGAGAGGGAATGTTATCTAGGTTTGGCCTTGAACTACTAAATAACTTCCATTATAAAGATTGCAAGAGCTATAAAAAATAAATAAACCCTTATTTCACCATTTTACACCCTTATATCTCCTTAATAAAATGATTTTTCCAAAAAAAAATACATTAATGGGTTTTAAACCCCATTCCTCCTATTGTGCAAATAACTAATAAAATGTCTTTAAACAAGTTGTTTTAAATTAATCTATATATTAAAAATAATTATTTCCTAGATAACCTTCATTTTTAAAATCATATTTAAAAAAATAATTGGTAAAATCTTTCACCAAACTATGTTCTAATGATAAAAATACTTTTATGAATTTTACTTTGTTGTGAAAACTATCATCTAATTTGTGCCTTCCTTTTTTTATGGGACCCACTTATACATTTGAGAGTAAAATATTAGGGTTTTAAAAATAATAAATAATTCTCCTATTTCATCATATGGGATCCACACCTCTTTTAACTCTTGATAAGCTCAATGAGAACCTTGAGATGTTGTAGGAGTCTTGAAAGAGAAACTAGCAGTGGAGATTGATAAAACCAAGGAGTTTACATGGTCAAAGAATAAAAAATGGCTATATAATTTCCTATCTTTGAAATTTTCACAATTATGAAAACATCATTTTTTAAGGTTTTTATTATCCTCAAATTTAATCTCTATATATATTCATTCAAGAGATTCAAGCAGGTTTTTAGTTATATAATTTGTTTGTCTAAGAGTCATGGGGTTAGTATCTTGTCTAAGTAACTTATAAGATTTTGAGATAGATCTAGTATTTTTTTTTGAAAAAATGGTTTCCAAAAAAGGTGTGAGGAAACATCAGTCTACATAGATCCCTTTTGATGACAACAAAGGAACTTGTGTTGCAATAGTTAGGATCAATTAGTGTGTAATTATGACAGATACAAGAATGTCAACTGGCTATAGCATTTTCACAAGGGATAAATTTAATATTTTCAAAGTAGTAGATAATCTATGAAATCAATGAAGAAATAAATGAACATTGATGATGGAGACAAGAGAATGGAATAAATAAATGAATGTACTTATTTGAGCATCAATCTTATACCACCATACAAACAATACTTTGCTATTCCCTTTATTGTGAGGCATTCCTTTACTTGATTTTCTCATTCAAATGGCTCTTATAACACTGATACAATTACAATTAGGATAAATAATTCATAAAAATGTATTCAATATGAAAATCTAATCTATTTTTGTATAAGGTAAGCTTTAAAAAAATTACAAACCAAAAGTTGTTTAAATAAAACTAACTCATAGGTATAAATAACCTGTCAATTAATAATTAAAAATAAATAAATAAACAATAAAAAAATAATTATTTTGTATCCTAAAATAATCCAATAGATAGATCTAGCTTATCTTTATTAATGCCAGCTATCATCCTCAAGATATCAAAGTTTAGCCACATTTCTATAATATTAAAATATCTTCACTTAGATATAGCTTCATCTCTAAAGATTAATCTTTGGATCAGAATTTATATCTCCTCATCAACTAGAGAAAAATTCATAAAGTAACATTATGAAATTATTAAAAAAATTAAAATTTTTTGAGTCACTAGCCATCATATACATGTGTATTTCTATTTGTCACATAGTTCTTTTGATAGGTCTATATTTATCAATGGGAATGTTAATCCATCTATAATTAGAAATAGTTACAAGTGATATATCCCTCTTATTATAGAGTCACAAAATGTTATTATGCTCTCTTAAATATAGGATAAATTAGTTGGGTATAGATAATAGAAATCTCCCCAAACAGAATTTGGAAATTTTCTATGTTATGTTTTTAATTAAATAGATAAACTATTTTCTATAAGAAATATATCCATGCCTTGGAGTACGTCGATTCCCCTTCCTTCTCACATCTCTAGTTTAGTTTTAGATCAACATATTGCCATTGTAGAGTTTATGGTACCTTCTTCTCCCTTTGGATTGTATGATTTTTCAACTGATCTAATGGTTCCACATGTATCTGCATCTATTAATTAATCTCATACCTATTCAACAAATTTTTTATCTAGCTCTTTTTTTAGCTCATCTTATTCATTATTCAACATTCATCTTCAATCATCTGTGGGTCCTTTGTAATCTTTGTCTTCCTTATAAATTAAATATCACATCTCTCTTACATGACATATAACTTCAATCAACTTTGAATATTATAATTAATATAAAAAAAATTAAACATCTTACTCTCTCCCAAGTTATTTTTGTTTATTTTTACTAATGATATTAATAAAAATAATTTAAGAACCTCACCATTAGTTTTTAAATTTAAGAATCATGTTTGAGATAATCATCATTATATAGTCAAATTGCCATATGTTTTGTTTCCTCTTCATAATAATAATAATTTTTTATGGATGGTAAATATCTATCTAAAATTACCTCCTTACCTCCTTATAAACTATTAATTGTCCCGCTTTTCACCCCCACCTTTTTTGAAACAAGTTCTACTTCATACCTTATTAGTTTCACTAATACTTATAATGTTTGTGATAGATAACTAGGAGGTTAGTAGGAATGGGATTTACCATCTGCATTCCTTCCACATTTATTAACAAAGATAAACTAAAATTAGGATCTTCATATAACCAAGTTAACATTAGCACTAATTCCCAAGGTTTGATTGATGATTTGGTGTCTTAATTACTAATTAACATATCATGTTTTTCCATTGAACAATACTTTTTAAACATTTTTAAAAAGGTCTTGGGTTTTGGACTTTGAATTAATTTCATCATAAGAGAATTTTTTTGGTTTAAATTGAATGTGATCTTAAAGGTATACTAGTTCAAATAGTTTAATAATTAAGAGAAAACTATTTGAATGCGTTAAGGAAATCAAAACCCCCTACTCCTAATATTTCTAAATATTAAATGGAATGCTTTGAAAAATCTCAACTCCATTGAGAAAATTTTCATCCCTAAATATGATAAACATAATGAAATTATTGTGATGGACAAGGTCGACTATTATCTTAATATTTTATACCATCTTCAAAATGATGGTAGTTATAAGAGATCTATTTGGCCCCTAGATTTATAAATTAGGAATCCCGTTAAGAGTTATATTGTAGATGAAACATATTATCCCACTTATCTTTTAACCTCCTTTTTCTCTAGAAAGATAAAACATTAGGTAGGAAATAATTTATATTTCATTAAAAATATTTAGATTTTGGACAATTTATTAAAGATAAGGACTCTAGTGAGGATATTTTATTGGTTTTCAATGTTGTGTCTCTCTTCACAAAGATTCCCATTTAAAAGAATATTAGAATAATTAGCAAACATAGTAATTAAGAAAATAATTATTTAGTAGAGCTATGTTTCAAATTTATTTATGATCAAACCAAAATTTTGGAATGAGGATCAATATTTTATTTTAAGTTAAGCAACAAAATTAATATGTTCAACCATATAATATGGTTCATCACATTCCTTCCAATCATTGTATTCTAAGAGGAAATGTATTTATTTAAGGAAATGTCTATATGATGTTTTTTAATAATTAAATTAGTTAAAATTACATTTTTTTGAGGATTTTTGAAAGATGAGTATTATAAGTTTTATTACACTTAGGAATACATAACATTTGTCTGTGAATTTTTAGATATAAGCCACACTTGGACCGATGATGGGCTGGCCGTAGACGGGCCAGTAGCTCAGTTGGTAGAGCACTCCAACATCAAATAAAAAGTCCTAGTTTCATGTTATAGCTAGTCTATATGAGTTTTAGCTCACATATGGTATCAGAGCTAGGATAGGAGCCCAAATCACTAGTAGTGTGGCTTAAGAGGGGGGGGGGGTTGTTGGAAATAAGCCACATATAGACAAATGATGGGCTAGCCATAGAGGGGCTAGTAGCTCAATTGGTAGAGTACTCTAGTATCATATGGAAGGTCCTAGGTTCAAGTCTTAGCTGGTCCATAAAATTTGAGCATTAAAACTAGTATCATGTTTTTTATCAATGCAATATTAAATTTTTATTCTATATTGAAATGTTTTTTATAAGAATTACAAAAAGTGTAACACTTTCAAAAAAAAAATCCTATGAACCATTGGATATTAAAAACTTTGGTTTGTGTTTATGCATTGGTCTTTATTTCAATAGTATTTTTTTTCTAAATCACACTAGAGATCAAAAATTATTTTAGATATTAGTTTCCATTCCTTTCATATCAACATGCTTATAATTTTTGATAAATATAGTCTTCTAGGTGCTTGACAAAATAGTGAAATTTTATATTCATGTAGTTTTACATCACTTTTTAGGGTTTAAACTATAGTTTTTTTATTATCATTAAATTGGTGATATCGGTCATAGGTTTAAAAACTTTTGTAGCTTTATAGTCCTAAAATTCCAATACATTTCCCAATTTTTTATTTGATAAAGTTAAATGTCCATGGATTTTAAAGATATTAGAACTTTATAAAAAGGAGAAAGAGATTAAAAAATTTATGCTCAAATGAAAAATCTCTACCAATGGAAAAACCAACATGATAAGTATACTAAAGTCAACGAAGCAAGATCAAGGATATAAAAAAACATACACTACCTTCCTCTAGCAACACAGTTACCATTAGGTAATATTTTTTGAAACTTATACCATGATACCAATTCTTTCAAGTGACTTGAATAATTTTTGTTTGGATCCCCCCAGAGCAGAGAGCCATACTAGAGGACTAAGCAACTAGTCTTTTCAATTTTATTATACATTGGTCCAATCTTCCTTGTCTTCCTCAACTTTTTTCTAAATTGGAACTATATTAAAAATTCTTTTTTAGGGTTGGGATTTAAATTTCTCTAATGTATATAATTTTGGTCTTGCCTTGAAAATAACCAAATCTAGATTCACTTCCATATAGGTCTCTAGTTCAAGTATTTTTAGAACTATGTCTAATGTCTTCCTTGAATCTGCCATCAATTTTCACTCAGTCTAGAAGCGGTTCTAAATTTTATAATTTTTCACAAGATATTTGATAACAAATGAATATGATGTTGAATAGTCACCTTTAGAATCAAGCATTACTATAATATGGGTTGAAAGGGAGTCCTTACACCAAGAAGAATCTTTTTTATTCTAAAGTTGTTACAATTTTTTGGTCAGATGTCCTATGTTAAAATAGTTATGGAAAATAAATAGTATTCATCAATAGTCAATGGATTAAGACCCTGAGTAGTCTCCTACTTTCAAAATAACTTTTTCAGATATGTCTTTGGAGGTGTATATGTCTACAATTTTGTTTGCATAAGTGGTATGGTAAAATTGATCAGTTTCTATGTGTAGTTTCAAAAACTAACCCAATGCTTTACCAATCAATTTAAGGTTGGATTTAGTGTAGAATTAAAGATGGATATGGGGTAGGAAAACCTATATGGGTTTCAAAATTATTTATTTGGTGAGAGGGTTGATGTTTGGGGACAATGCTTTGAAGACCAAGGGGTGGTGCTTTAATAGACACAATTGGTTTTTAATCTTCTCCTTGTCTTCAAAATGATGAAAAACAATAATAAAAAACCTTTCTACACATGGATATATTTCAATTCTACCTTCTAAGAAGGGTTATTGGTTATTCAATATCTAAGCATGAAATTCTTAAAGTTTTAGCTAGTAATTCATGAATCTATAGATAACTCCATTGGTTGAGAAATATTCCTTAGATTTGAGTACTTACCAAGATTCATCTTATTTAAAGACTATAATAGGATCAAAGGAAGTAGGCTTGAGGTGTTTTGGGGCATGTCTTGGTGCCTTTCTATAGGAGATAAATTTGGCAAAAGATTTGATGATCAAGTCCCTAGATTGTACTATGGCCTCCATTTTCATGGCATTCTAGACCCTATTGTAGGCATTCTTGGGATTTATATTCCATAAGGATTATAGATAAATGTATCAAAAATGGGATTTCATACAATGTAATTATTACTAGGCACATATTTAAAATAAATATAACATTTTATATGGCTTAATGATAGCATAAGAACAATAACATATTTATTTTTTAAAAAATAAAACATGTCCAAGAGATCCATTTAAAATATTTTGGGAAGAAGTATTGAATTTTCAAATTTGGTAATGTATTAGCTAGGCACAAAGTATAACAAAAATATACATGGTCATAAAAAAAATGGGGTGGGGTGAGGGGGGATTGGGGGCACTTCATGTGTTTATGGACACAAACAAAAATACTATAGAAGGGACATAAAAGGGGTTTCACTAGAATGTAAAGACAAGTGAATGAGTTTTCTCTTAAACAATTATTAAAACTAAACCAAAAATCATTATCTCTGTGAATATAACCACGTTATAATTGTGAGATATTTTAAAATGTAGGACATTATGAGATAGTCCAAGCATGTGACTCCAAATGTTGATCTCTATAATCAAAATAGTAACTCTTATTTTCAACAAGATGATTTAATACAAGGTGAGTATACAAAGTTTCATCCTAAATGACTTTATTTAAAATAGTGTATAAGTATCAATGTTAGTTATATATTATCTAATATGAATACAAACATTTAAGAAGAATCCCTTTAGATATTTATTTTGTATCACTTTTACTACAGCTTAAATAAATCTAAGAACAAAGTTATATTTCAATATCCTTACCTAGATTAAAATATATTTAGAGACCACACCTTATTATTTGTCCCTTTTTCTAAGAGGCACTCTACACATCCTAAGAGGATAACAATGGATTTTTCATAATTTTTTCAAAAAAAAAAGAAAGAGGAACAATCAAGTAACAAAAAACCACAAATATATATTTCTTCAAACATTTTATGGTGACAGGTATGAATAGAAAAAATGAATAGTATAAATAGTTTAGAGGCTTATAGTATTTGTAAGGAAATAGAGATGCTCAAATGGATAAAATAGCATTTTTGTAAATACCACACCCACATTCAGTTTTAAATAGGGGCATATATCTGTATGAATAAAACTTCCAAAGCATTCAAGAAATTATAAAAATAAATTTCCATAATTATTACTAGCATATTCTAATGATCTTTTCAATTTAAAATCTTATTTCAATGTTTTAAGAAAGTATATACTTCACAAAAACAAATAACTAGTAAATAGAATACATATTTACAATAACAAAGATAATTAAACTAAACATGCATGAGACAAAACACCATAATTACATGGTAGAATGTAAGTAAAAACTTAGTAAACATCCATGGTGCAAGATATCAAAATTTATTAATTCAAGATGAAAAAATTATATGCAAAATCATTATAGATTACATACCCACTGCACAAAGATAAATACACCTAATTAGTAAAGCACTGTTCAAATTCCTCCTCCTAAAAACATAGTGGAAAATTCTATTAGGAGTTTCCTTCCTAAAAATATAATTTAGTGGAACTTGTCTTCCTAAAAATAAGAGTTTGACTCCTTGATTTTTTTGTCACTGACCCCCCTATCCGCCACCCCACTAGACACACTTATAACAATAATACAGGGTGTAGCTTCCCACCACCCCCTCTCCATTCTTTGCCCCACCACCACCCCTACCCCTCCCACACACTCGTTGTCAATGAGTGGTCTATAAACTGAGCCACATAAGGATCTAACATATAACTTTATTGTCAAATATCTAATGCAATGTACACTAACAACTATCTTTTGAATAATATGGAGTTGGATATATGCAGGGATGCCAAGTTTTCTAGAATTATTTATAAAGGATTCTTTAAAAAAATTCTACATTTTGACATATTTTTGCATTATAAACTAAAAATTTGATTTAAACATGAAAATTAAATTTAAATTTTATGTTTTCCCTATATGGGATAATGGGACAAACCATCATTTGTTATGCGAGAGTCAAAAATTCTAATTTGAATAAGTAACACATATAGTCAAACCAAAGAAAACTTTGGAGAGTGACTGTCTATGCAATACACCATTTGACTTTAAATGCCTCTCTTGATTTCCATCTATAAATATGGAAAAGAACTAAATTCAATCACACCACAATAAGTGCAACAAAGCTCATTGAGTGATTTATTATTTAATTACAACATTACCAATTTTATCTAAATTTAGTGTAACAAAGCTCTAAAAATGGTGAGTTTAATGCTTATGAAAATAATTGTACTTCTATTTGTCTTAACATTATATTTAATGTGAATGTCTCAGTTTGCCATAAACTCTTTAAGTCACATCACAACAAAATAAACCTCACTGAAAGCATGGAGCAGGTAGATCAATGTCACTTACATCCAAAATGTTGTGACACTCATCACCCACCACCTGAGTTCCCCTCACCACACTCCAATAAACCTATTTTATTAAGCCAAAATTGGGAATATGGAAATGTCCCTCATAAGACCATTAAAAAAAATGCCATTTTTAAGTTGTGAATCATAATATTCGCCTAGATACAGCTACTGATTCTTAGTGAATCTTCTTTCTATATAATTATTCATAGTAATCAACACCAATAATACCAGTTGTGTTCAAGTTTTATTTGCCCCCACCATTTTGATTTAATTGATTTGTAGATGTTAATAACTGTAATTTAGATTTCATATTGGATTAGAATAAATAACATTGCATCAATGAATTTTCATGTCAAGTTTGATGGAATCATTCTAATTTCTTGTTCAAATGAGAGTTTCATATCTCACACGTCAATACCTCAATTTGCAACATGTTACATGTAGACAAAGTTATTTAAATTAACTAAAGCAAAAATTTTAGGAATTAAACCATCACATCTACAATCACAATTTTAAAGACTTCAACTATGGTTGAGAAATTAAGATAGTGGATTAAAGAATTGAATAAATTATAATGCACACATTTCATTTCCAAATAGTTTTCTTTATAAATCCATTACAATTTTTTTTTATAAAAGAAGATACTTGAAAATATTTAATTACATTATACAACATAATTAATTTATTGTATCTGATGCATCGAGATATTTCTCAAACATTATAAACCCATGTTTCCTTTCAAATTATATGATAAGGAATATGGACTAAAATCAAAAGAAATAATTGTAAAAAAATTATTCTCGATTCATGTGACTGGTCTCAAATTTTCATCCACTTTAAGAAATTTAGTAAACATATATTTTACATTTGTAAAAGACTATAACACATTCTAAAATCTATATATGTCATGAGAAAAAATGATTCTTGGTCAACCTTGAAAACATTAATACAAATTAAAAGTAAGTTACAAAATACGCAATTTCTAAATATAGTATTTGTAGTGGAAATAAAATTAAAATTAAAAATTATTTTAAAAAGTAATATATAAAAAATATAAATTACAAAGTTTCAAAACACTACATAAAAATAAAAATAAGCAATTCTAAATTAAGCTAGAGATATGAAAATTAAAGGACTATAAAATCCAAAAAAATGGTTATTCAACTAAATTAGAAAAATGAAATTTTTTAATTTCATCTTTTTGTTTTCATTAAATTTCCATATTTTATTATTATTCTTACCATAATATTATTTTTTTGTATTGTTTGAATTTTTATTTTTACTATTTTATCTTTACGGTATTTTAATCATAAACTTATATTTTCTATGATTTTTATTTTAGTTTGATAAATACTAGTTTTTTACTAGAGCTTTAACTGGGTTGGATTCACAATAGGGGGCCCAAGCTTCAGAAGGCCAAAAATACCAAATTACCAAGATATAGATAGCCAAAACCAAAGTTTAGGTAACCAAATAAACAAATAAAAAATATACACCACATAGAGATCCTCACCAATAAAAGAGAGCTAAACAATCTACTAACCAAAAATGAAAAGACCAAACTATCATCAGAGCACACTCATAGTCCCCCTACCTATAGATCACCAAATCAATATTTTATTATGAGAGTGTATCTACCTTGTCTAGAAATTACTGTTTCCATAGTCCACTAAGTACCCCCATTAATAGAATGTAGAAGCATATAATTAAAACATTTTTTCTTTAGTCTTCCTACCTCTTTTACCTTTTTTATTGCATTCAGGTTTAGAATGAAGACTAGGATGATGTGGTATAGATAATATATTTATGGAAATAATTTCCTCTTCTTATTTTTCATCATATTTTCCTCCGCCCTCAACTACGTATTTTGGATATAGACATTCTTCTACCTCTAGAATATCTTGAACTTGAGAAAACACACCCTCAATATTCTTACCAACCCCATCTCCCTTTTTCTTGAGAGAAGAAGGTTGTTGTACACTGGTTCCTAAGACACCCTAAACTGTTTCCATATCCTCTCCATTCAGGGAAAAACCCTTATCTCCCCCTAAAGAAGTCAAAGGATAATCCATGCCAATTGAAGAAGGAGCCAAAAGGATATGTAATTTATTCACCAAATTATGGTTTGGATAGCCAATCATCTAAACCCATTTCATCAAAAAAAAAGGAAAGTATTATTTTTATTCAATTCTAATGATAAACTAAAAATTTATGTCCAACCTAATTACACTTAAAAAATATATAAGGTAACCCTTTAAAATTGATAAACTGAATCCCAAAATCATGAGAGGAAGAGATATTAATCAAATGATGGAGCGGTTTAGAAAATTTCACGATAACATAAAGCCACACATATTGTGGATGTTTCTTCCAACATAGATCAGATTTAACAAAAAGACCAATATTGTTCACAAGTATTTGAAACAACCCAAAATCATGAAATGTTAGAGGAATATTGTAGAGCCTAACCCAAATTGAAGCATTCAAAATAACCACTACATCTCATTAAAAGGAGAGAGACCAAGGGCACAAAAACAAACCCAACTTCCTAACAAACAAAGGGCCATTATTCCAAATAAATTATCTCTCTTCCTAAAAATTAAATATAAACAAGAAAAAACCATTTGAGAGCATAGGAAGAAAAACTTCTACTCGCAAAGACTAGGTGGATTTAATCCAACATATAATCTCCTCCCACGAAGGTCATTTACCAACGCAATTACCAATTTGAGTTTTACACCCAGTTTCCTGACCAATGGCTAATAAATATTCATCTGAGACCTTAAAAATGGGTAGAACATTAGGAAAGATAAGACATATATCCATAAGAAAATATATATCCACCTATGTATTCTTATGAACTCTTTTCTATGCATTTCATTTACCACTAATCGATTCCTTAGTCTTAGCCACAGAAGGCTGTGATGCGGGTGTATGGTCTCTAAAAACTAGATCAGGATTAAGGTTAGGATGATGCTAAAAAATGGAGGATTTATTAAAACCCACATAGGTATTTTAGACATAAACCAAAAACCAAAAACCAAGATGAAATCTTAGTTGGTGTCATTATATCTTTTCCTAACCTTAGACCTCAAGATCACTCTCAAAAGGTTCCACCCTACCATTGCATGTCTAGATATGCCTCTTAAAAGATACTTTCATCACTCTATGAGAACCTATCAGGATTGAAACGTGTCTTTCTAAATCTTATTTTAAACTTACCTTGCCTACAAAGCTTTTATCATTGGATTATTTGAGCCCAAACCCTACTTCATCATCGTCACTGAGAGAGCCAATATATCACCCAGCTTGATTCAATCATTAACCATTCCTTCCTATATATTTTTATTTTGAACTACTCAAAATGCTTAGCCTTAAGAGAAAATACCCTCCAGTGAAGGGTGATACTATTTATAGTATTTCGATAGTCTATGTAACGTGTAGTGAGTGATTATGGATACAATTATGTGAGTGATTTTAGATAAATATTTTGGGTCACACTTTACGAGCCATCATTTAGATGACAATGAAAATAATATGAATAACATTTACAAACTTTGGTTTATTTATTCATTATCTAGATGTAAGGAAGAAGTCATTACAATTTTTTAATTTATTGTGTGTGTGTGTGTGTGTGTGTGTGTGTGTGTGTTTGTGTAATTTAATCTTACTAAATTAAAAAATTATAGTGACTTCTTCCTCACATCTTGATAATGATTAAATAGACCTTAGCTTGTAAAATTTATTCATATTATTTTCATTCACATCTAGATTATGGTTCATAATATGCGACCAAAAATATTTGTCAAAAATCACTCAAGTAATTGTATCCATAAATACATACTACACTTTACATGGACCGTAGAAATACTATTTATATTATCACCCTTCATAGGAGGGTATTTTGTCTTAAGGCTAAGAATTTTGAGTAGTTGAGAATAAAACTATAAAATAAGATTAAAAATTTAGCATTTATTAAAAGATGTCAGGATTACAAATTTTATTAAATTTGACCAATTTATAAGATACCAAAAGAAAAATTTCATCTTTTAATAGATCCAAATTATCTTTATTAATGTTATGTATCATCCGCAAGAGATCAAAGTTTAGCCACATTTATGTAAGATTAAAATATCTTCACTTAGATCTAGATTTATCTCTAAGGATTGATCTTTGGAGCAAGATTTATATTTAATCATTCATTAGAGTAGAATCTCTAAAGCAACATTATGAAATTATTCAAAAAATAAAAATCCTTCAACTCATTAGTCATCATAGACATGGGTATTTATATTCACTAGGTAGTTCTTCCAATAGGTTCAATTTTATCCATGGGAATGTTGATCCATATAAAATTAGAAAAAATTACAAATGATATCTCACTCCTCTTACAAATTAAAAAAATGGTATTATGCTCTCCTAAACCTAGGATCAATTAGTTGGGTAGAGACAATATAAATCTCTACAGTCAACATTTGGAAATGTTCTATGTTATGTTTGTTATTAAATAGATAAACTATTATCTATAATAACTATTTGATTAGTTTAAAAACCATACAATCCAAAGGGATTAGAAGACACCATAAAAATCTTCAATGGGAATAGGTTGATTTGAAACCAAATTTTAGATGTGAGAAGTAAGTGGAATCGATGCATTGATATAAATCTCTCTAGTCAGCATTTGGAAATGTTGTATGTTATGTTTGTTATTAAAAATGAAATAAGAACCTAAAATGTATAATTTCAAGTCTAGTTTCCAGAAAACTATATATATTTTTAAAATTGTTAAGTATAACTAGGGCAAACATCTAAAATTTGAATTGGAATTATTCATATTTTCATATAACTGAGTTAAGATTAACACTAATTCTAAAGGTCAGATTGATGATTGGAAGTCTAAATTAGTAGTTAAATTATCGTGTTTTCCCATTGATCTCCACTCTTTCATCATTTCTAAAAAGGTATATGGTTTGTTATTTTCACTTAATTATATCATAAGAGAAGTTTTTATGGTTTAAATTTTAAGTGATATTAAAGGTGTACTAGTTAAAATAGTTGAAGAATTAAGACAAGATTTGTGTGTGGGAAACTGTGTGCACAAGGGTGAAATATACTTTATGATTATGGATGTAGTAATCTGGATTATAACTTGACAAATGCCACTCAAATAAACTCTTTTAATGCTTTAGACATGTAATATTATTGGTCTTATGTTTGATATAAAAATAGGGATGAATAGGGTATAATAGGTTGGTTGTGTAGTTGATTAATTTATCTTTAGTAGTTGTTTTCTTCATATTTTATAGATGAGGAATGAGGAGGCTTATACTTGTATATATACCACACATTTTGAGGTAAATTCAAGCTAGGGTCCAAATAGACAAATAGGTCGACTCATATGTTTGAAAACATTTGAAATTAGGTTGACTTATAACAACTAGACACTAGATAAGGATCTAGAAACTACTATGGATAGTAGTGTCCCTTTATGGTTGGTAGAGTCTAGAAGTATATAAAATAGGTATGGATATAAAATTGATAGTGAAAGATCATGTTTTAAGTTTTTTTTGAAGTACAAGAGACCTCGGTCATAAAAATGATATGGATTAGATAAATAATCATTTAGGCACAATGAGATGGTAAATGAAAGGATTTCGGTAGCAGAGACATCTAAAATGGAAGGTTAAATCCCTAATTGATATTTATCAAATATAAAATAATGAGATTCTATAAATATCTAGATTCAATATCTACATATTCTAATTTTCAATCTAAATGATTTTATTTCAAACTATGTAGAATTTTAATTCTCACCAAAATATTATCCAAGATAAATGTAAAAATTTAAGAAGACTCCTTATTGAGCTTGGTTTATTATTAATTTATACTATAGCTTAGATAAATATCAAAGTTGTAATTCATAATCTTTGATTACATTAAATTATATGCACATAACACACCCTAGTATTTATCCTTTATTATAAGATGAGCTCTACAAATCTTAAGACGAAAATGATAGTGATTTCATAAGTTTTTCAAAAAAATAAAAATAAAAAATCAACTGAGCTCAAACGAATAAAAATATATTTCTTCAAATATTATATGGTGAGAGGAATGAGTATAAACAAAAGGCACATTACTAATGATCCAAAGGATTCTAAGGTTCATAATGAAATAGATACACTCAAATGGTGAAAATAGTGTTTTTGTAACCAACACAACGATATTCATTCCTAAATAGGGGCCCACATTTATATGAATAAAACTCATAAAGTGTTCAACAAATTATAAAACTAAATTTATGCAATCCATTATAGTATGGTCCAATTATCCCTTTCATTTAAAATATTATTTTAGTGTAAACTTATAATTATCTTACAAATAATTTAGAGTTAGACATATGTAGGATTTTTAATTTTTAAGATTTAGCTATAAGTGCTTCTGTCAAGCTTTGTTATATTTTGTCACCCTTTTGAACTAAAACATAAATAATATAATATAGATACAAAGATGTATCATATTCATAAAGGAAATTAAATTATTATTTCATGATTCAATTTCAAAATAAGCAAAGCATACACTATAAAGATAAAAATATGACTTATCATTTCACCTACTAGGAAGTCCATTCATATTCCTACTAGATTCTTGAGATATAAACAAGAAGACAAAATAAATGAGAAACTACACCTTTGAATTAAGAAATATTATCTAACTAATTCTACATCCCTGCTTAATCCATAGGGTTTGTTGTCATACCAAGCATCCATCTAAAATTTTCAAATTTTTCTCATCCAAGCACCTTTGTTAGGATGTCTACTGGTTGCTCTGTTGTCAAGAAATTTTGCAATTTCCCACTTGCATCTTTCACAAAGTGTCAAGTTAAATGAAATTTGGTATTGACGTGTTTGGTTTGGTTATGAAAGATTAGATTCTTTGACATCTAGATTGTAGAATGTTGTCAACCATGAGAGGAGTTGATGAAGCTTGTTGTTCCTGTAAATATGAAATAACCCTTATAAGCCATAATATATCTCTAGTTGCCTCTAAAGTGGCCATATATTCTACCTCTACTAAATAAATTTATGAAACTAATCACTTCTTGGATTTCTAACTGACAACTGTTTCTCCCTAAATCATTAGAAAACCCAAGGTGGACTTTCCATCTTCATGATCACCAGCATAGTCAGAATCTAAATACCCAACTAGTTTAAAGTCCCCTGCACTTGAGTATTTAAGCCCAAAATATTATGTGCCTTAGAGATATCTGAGGACTATTTTGGCTGCTACCCAATGATTCTCCCTGGTTTGTTACATGAATCTTTAGAGGACACCAAATTCATGTGATATATCAAGGTCAAGTAGTAGTCACATAATCTAAACTTCTAATGAGTTGTCTATATTTAGTGACATCAACCAAATCTATTGAATCTTTAGATGTCATTTTGAGATTATGTTCCATGGTTATGATAAGAGGCTTAAAATCTTCCATTCCAAACTGTCTAATAATGTCACCAACATAATTTCTCTGAGTGATGATGAAATACTTTTGTTTCTAAATTAATTAAATACCCAAATAGTAATGAAGATAACCTTAATCAGTCATTTCAAATCTATTCATCAACTCTGATTTGAATTTTACATTGTACCATTCATTGTTCCCTATGATGAGCAAATCATTAACATACACCACCAAAAATATAACTATTTTTCAACTATTTTGATGATAAGAGTTACATCTTCAAACTCAAAATGTTTAAAGTTCATGTTCATGAGTTGCTTAGCTAGTTTTTTGTACCATGTTCTAAGCGCTTGTTTCAAACCATACAATGATTTTTCTAGTTTTCACAGCTTATGCTCTTGTCTACTTAATACAAAACTATCAAGTTCTATCATGCACATAATTTACTTGATTTATCCATTCATAAATGTAGTTTTGACATCCATTTGTTGACCTTTCCATCTATTATGAGCTATTAGAGCCAACATGGTTCGAATGGTAGTCCATTTTATTGTAGGTGAAAATATTTTATTGTATTAAATTCCTTCCTTTTGAGCATACCTTTTTTTGAAAAGCCTTGTTTTATGCTTGTCTAGTGATCCATTAGCCTTGTATTTATTATGATAGACCCACTTGTAACTAATCAATTTGTAACCATATGGTGGATCAACCAGATTCTAAGTCCCATTTTTCACTAGTGAATTATACTCATATTTCATTACTTTTTTCCAAGAGTCAATATTTTTAGCTTGTTTTAATTTTTTTGGATCTTAATCAAATGCAACATTGAGTTCCTCTTGATAATAATCCAATATGAGGTTTCCAATCATGTCTTGAATTTCATCAATAGAATTGTCTAGTTAAGATGAGGTTGCATGTACACTTCAAGTGCATATTTTCCCAACTTAATTAAGCCTCACATATTTTAGCATTTGAGTGGCCCACTTAGGCATATTTTTATATGCTTTAGGTGCTTCTAGTTTATCCTTTGAGTTTCCTTCACTATCTACCCTCTATTTTTTTCGCCTCTATTAAATATCTGAAGAATTTTCACTCTCTCCTTTAGGAGGGGTTTCAACCTCATCTAAAAGAGACAATATAAAATCAATAGATTCATAAATTTGTGCCCCCAATCATTGTCTATAATATTCAAATAACTTTCCTTATAACCATAAAACTTTGTATATTTTTCTAGTTAACTCAATTACCGATCAATATGCTCTTTGTCCTTTGTAGTCTCACAAAAGACAACTCTTGTGATAAGAAAATTATTATTTTTCATCATATATATCGAATGCCTTGGAGGAATTAGAATATCCCAAATGAGTGTATTTTTGACTCATGTGGTCTAATTTGTTTCTCTTCTCCTTTGGAATCAATTTGTAACAAGTGGATCCAAAAATATAAAGATGTCACACTGAAGGGAGGTGACCACACCACATTTCATATGGATTCTTTAATCCAAGAGATATTGATGGTGATTTGTTGCAAAGGTATACTACTATTTTAGCTACATTTGCCCAAAAATACAAATTTACACCTTTAAAACACAACATTACATGAACCATATTAATCATAGTTTTGTTCATTCTTTCAACTATTCTATTTTGTTGTTGAGTGTGAGGAACTATGAGATGGTGTTTGATCCCATTTTACTCAAGATTGGATTTAAACTTATTTGATGTGAATTCACCAACATTATCTATCTTGAGTGTCTCGATGTGGGTTTGTTCTTCATTTTCAATCATTTTTCAAAACTTTTTGAAAGTATCAAAGGTCTATGATTTCTTTTTTAGAAAGTATATCCATGTCATCATGTTATAGTGATCAATGAATAACATGAAGTACTTATGACCACTAGCATAGAGGATTGGAAGAGAACACAACTCTAAATGAAAAAGTTACAATTTTCTATCTACTTTCTAGTGTGACTTCAAAAATGGTTCTCATACATGTTTATCCAAGATGTAGGCTTCGCACTTGTAATCTAATATCACGGGAAGTGTAGGCATGCTAACAACACCATTATTTTCAAATACATGAATGTTGTTATAGTGAGTGTGCCCAAATAAATAATGCTACAACATGTTTGGAGACATTTTTTCTTCCACAAGATGAGCATAATTCCTTGAATTTTATGGCTCACCCTTCAGTTTGAGTAGTTTCCCTTCATCATATCTAGTCAAGATGACTGCATTGTCTCTTTTTATCTTGATTATGACATCACCATTATCCAAAAAAATGGAACGACCTTATTATCTTATAAGAAATAGGGATAACAAGTTTCATTTCAATTTAGGAAGGTAGATAACATTCCCAGATTTGTAGTCTGGGTGTCTTGGATACTTGAGTCAAATTATAACTCTTCCCTATGGTTTTAAACTCGATCTATCTATGAGGTATATTGAGCCTCAACATTATTCAATGTATTTCTCAAAGAAGACTTTTCAAAAATTCATATGTTGAGTGGCACCAGTATCAAAACCTAAGCATCAAACAACGAGGAACTGATCATGACATTCTTTGCTTTATTGTGTGTTTTGGAAAATAAACATTCACTACTAAATTGAGCTAAGTTTAACTCTTTTTACTATTTTTTTTATTTTTTATCTTTATTTCTATATTATTGTTTAATTTTTTCCCATGGAATCCTACATTTATGAGTCTCATGGCAACTTTTTCTATCACACCATTCAAAATAGAGGCTCTATTTAACATTTTATTTATTATTTTTACCACCTTTTTCTATGTTATTGTACTTTTTGTTTCCTTAATTTTTGGAAGACATGGCCTTGTTTTATGGTTTAGAAGATTTTTTTTGATATAGCACACACTTTTAGCTATTGTGGTTTCTATTCTCCTTCCAAATGCCTTTTCTCTTTTTACCATTTTTTCAACCAGCTGGTCAAATGTGAGAGTCTTCAACTAATTGCTTGCTTGTAAAGACTCAAAATAGGTTAAATATTTAAGAAAAAGGGATTTTATAATTGTGGTCATGTATATGTCAATTTTGAAAACTATTGCTTCAACATCATGTTTGATAGCACATATATCTGATGCCAATCTCATAACATCACCATCTTTCAACTCTAGGTTGAATAGTTTCAACTAAAGCTAAATGAATTCTAACTCTAAATGGGAGTCATATAGGTCTTTAAATTTTTGATATGCTTCAAATGATGTATTTTACCCCTGTAAATAATTAATCAAATCTCTCTCAATATATACACTCAATAAGGCCAAAGCCTTTTGGTTTCTTTGCTTCCATGCATGTATGTCCTTTGTATTCCCCATTGGTTCAGCTAGTTCTGTTCTCCCATCGCAAATATCTAGCCATAGACCATTTAATATGATCATGTTATGCATTGACTGAGACCATTCTAGCCAATTATATTTGCCAGTCAAGGTAGTGCCAATAATGGATTTGATAGAATGCATGGTTTTGAGTTTTAATTTCATATTTTAGAGGTTTAAATTTTTTTAAAACCTCAATTGGTTCCTTATCACTACAAAATGGTCCCCTTTTATATATACGAAAATGTATTAAAAATTATTTACTTTGTCACTAACACTGGCTTAAAAATAAAACCACATACATCAACATACTTAGTTTTTCTTGATTTTCAAATTTATGTTTTCTGACATATATGAATGGGTGAAAAGAGTATCTCCCCTTATTTCTCATTAAAATTCAAAATTTTGTTGTTATTTTCCCAAATTAACTTAGAGTAGCATGCCTCAAAGCAATTAAAAAATTGGTCAAATTTTAAATGCCTTCAAATTTAAATATTTTCAAATTTTGAAAAAGGACCTTTAATAAATGAAATTTGCTTTTTGAATAAGAATCTTAAAATATTATACCTCTCCCTTTAATGAAATTTGATTTGATATTATTCCAATATTAGAATAAATAAAACCATATGACTTACTCCTAATGACAAATATTAACTTTGAATGAAATTTTACAGAAATCCACGCAACATAGGAAGAATTTGAAGCACCTCATAAAAAGAAATTAATGATTTGCCAAATTACCTCCATTCCAAAACTAGTATAAATGTACACAACCAAAATGGTCTCTACTATGTCAGAAGAATGAAGAATCAGACATGGTCAAAATTCCTTGAAGAGAATGGAAAATATCAAACCATATGCTTAGATGAAACCATATGATGTAAACGACGTAGTCCTCATACATCTCCATGTAAGTTTTGATTATAAAAATAAAAATAGAATGCAACCTCTAATATACCGTAGCCTCAAGTGATATCAAATTTCTAAAATACCAAAACTCCATAATAGTTTTAGTCTATGCCAATGTACTCTCTTATCCATGCCAATGTTAAGCCAAGTGACAACACACTAGCAGGGAGATGAAAATGATAATGTAGGATTAGATGTTGGTGACAAACACTACCACACCTCTAGACAAATATAAATGCCTTATATGCATAGTTATATACCTCTTAGGTCCAACAAAGATAATGCCATCACATATTAGTCCTCCTAAACTCTAGTAGAAAATCAAGAATTAATTATGCACACCTGAAATGTCTCACTTAGCTCCACATTTAATGGTAACAATGTTATCTATCCAAATGAAAAAGAATCAATGAGAGAATAATTATTCACGAATAATTTATTTAATTAGAAAATAGTTCTTTGCAAGCCCCAAAACTAAAACAAGGAGGAAAGAAGAAAATATTTTTCCAAGATCTAATACCAATGACAAGCCGAATCATATTTATAATGTTAACGAAATTCTTATTTTATGATTCAATTTGAAAAGAATAAAGGCAAAAATGTGAATTATCATTAACCTACCAAGAAGGTCATTCATATTCCTTAGGGACTCTCTATCTATATAAAATAAGATAGAATAAATGAAAAACTACACATAGGAATTACGAAATATTATCTAACTAATATTATAATTTAAAGTTAAATTTTGCCAATGGTAGGCATATTGATCATTGGAAAACACATTGTAACATAGTGAAAGAGTGGAACCATTATGAAAAACATAAAAAAAGGGAGAATTATATTGTATTCATCTTATAAAATCAAACTCTCAATATATTTTTTAATCTAGTCAACAAAACTAAGAAGTTCAACCATAGTATATGGTCCATCACATTCTTTCCAATAATTGTATTCCAAGAGGCAATGCATTTATTTAATGAAATGCTTATATGATGTTTCTTAATCATTTCATTGGTTAAGATTATATTTGTTTGAGTCTTTTTGAATGATCAGTATTGTAATGTTTCTTGCATTGAGGAATACACAACATTTATGTACGAATAGTTTTGGGTCATTTTTAAAAATGGAAGCATTAAAACTAGTATTAAATTTGTTCTCAATGCAATATTAAGTAAACTCTCCAAGATTAAAATGTTTTATATAAGAATATCAAACATTGTAACACTTTAAAAAATAATTATTTACGAACCATGGGATATTATAAACATTTGTTTGTGTTTATGATTTGTTCTTTATTTGAAGAGTATTTACTTTTCAAATTATAATGGAGACCAAAAAATTGTTTTAGATATTAGTTTCCATTCCTTTCATATGAACATGAAACCTTTTAGGTGATTTTAAAAATAGTGAAAATTTATATACATGTTTTTAAAATTACTTATTAGAGTTTACATTATATTTTTTATTTTTATTAGAATTATTTTGGTGATATCGGTCATGAGTTTCAAACCTTTCTTAGATTTTTAGTCCTAAATTCCAATACATTTCCTAATTATTTTTTGATAAGGTCAAATGGTAATGCATTTTTAAGTTCCTATAACTTTATACAATGGATAAAGAGATAAAAACATTCATACTCAAAGGGGATGTCTCTACCAATGGTAAAACCAACACACTAACCTTAATAAATATAAGTAACCAAGACCATCCATATCGAACAATGGACACTACCTTTTATAAACCCAATAAACATTTGGTAATATTTCATGAAATTTTTTTCATGATAACAATGATTTCAACTAACTTGTGAAATTATACTCAGAGGACCCCCTGGTTAGACATCCATACTAGATGATTGAGCCACTAATAGGTTATATTTTTTTGTACATTGGTCTAATCTCTCTTATCCTGCGTAGCTTTTGGATGAAATGAAAGTATATTAACAAATAGTTTAAAGGGTTGAGATTTGACTTCTACTATTATATTTTATTTTGGTTCTACCCCAAAAATGACTTATTCTATATTCACTTCCAAATAGTTGTTTGGTTCAAAGGTTTTTAGAACTATGTCTAACATCTTCATTGAATCTTCCACTAGGTTTCCTTCAATTTATTAGGGGATCTAAAGGTATTTTTTATGCATAGGATATTTAATATAATATAAAGACAATGTTGAATAGTCACCTACATAATTAGTCATTACTATAAGAGGGGCCAGATAGAAGTCTTTTCAACAAGAAGGATCCTTTTTTATTCTAAAATTAATATAGTTTTTCAAAAATTATGGCATAAAAATAGTAGTCCTTCATGGTCAAGGGATTGGGACCATGAAAATTCCCCTACTTGAAAAAAAAATTATTTAGGTCTTTTTAGGAGTCTATCTTTAAGAGAATATTGGCATATGTAGTATGGTAAAATTGATCAGTCTATGGGTAAAATTTTACAAGCTTACCCATAGATTTTCCAATCACTTTCATACTTGATTCATTATATAACTAAAGAAGGAGACGAGTTAGGAAAACCCAAATGGGTTTTACATTTAGTGGTTTGGTAAGAGGTTTTAATGTTGGGGACCATGGTTTTAAGATCATGGGGTGGTGCTTAAGATCCACAATTTGTTTTGAAGATTCTCCTTATCTTCAAAATGATGAAAAAGAATAATGAAAAAGCTTTTTTGCACCTGGGTAGATTTAAAATTTACCTTCCAAGAGTGGCTACTATTTATTCAAGATCCATGAATGAAATTTTTGTAGTTTTTTAGTAATTCATGAATCCATAGATAGATCCATTGCATAAGAAATATTCATCCAATTTGAGCAGTTGCCTAGATTCCCCCTCATCAAAGACTACAACAAGATAAAATCAAGTAATATTTAGGGGCTTTAGGCCATGTTTTGGCACCAATTTATAGGAGATAACTTTGATAAGGGATTTAATGTTTGTTTCCCTAGATTCCCGTATGGCCTCCATCTCCACAACATCTTAGACTTTGATGTAAAAATTCCTAAGATTTGTATTTCCTATGTGTTATAGGTAAGTGCATTAATAATGTTATTTTATATAATGTAATTATTACCATACACATATTTCATGTAAATAGACAATTTGATATGGCTAAAAAACCCATATATGTTGGCCCCATTTTAAAATGACAACAAATTATTATATCTGACATAAAAAATAAGTGCAAACTAAATTCTAATGCATTGGCGTATGGCAACATCCTTATAGATACAAATATAAATACTAAAATGGGTTGAAAATTATCTTCACTAGAATATAAAGGCTAACATATGAGCATCATCACTTATATAATTAAGATTAAATGTTGAATCCTTCTCTGCATGAGAGGAACTTGATGAAATTTTGGATAGATTTCAGATTGTAGGATAGAATAAGAATAATAAGATAGGGATTTTAAAAAAAAATAAAACACACCCTAAAGACTTATGAGAAATATTTTGAGAAGTGATAAATTTTCAAAGTTAGGAATGTATTGTTTAGGCACAATGTATAATGAAACAATCATATAGTTATATGAAAAATAAAGATACGAGCTTCTTGTCTTTATGGACACAAACAAAAATACTATGAAAAGGACATAAAAAGGGCTTCATTACAATGTAAATTACAATGTATGATTTGTTTTTTGAAACATACTTAAAATAAAACTAATAATCCTTATCTATATTATGTTGAAAAAGATAAAAATCATCTAGTCACACAAGAAATACCATTCATTATTATAAATGATCTTCTTTATAATATGGGTACAAAAATACTACAAAAAGGACATAAAAAGGGCTTCATTACAATGTAAAGTACAATGTATGAGTTGTTTTTTGAAACATACATAAAATTAAACTAATAATCCTTATCTATATTATGTTGAAAAAGATAAAAATCATCTAGTCACACAAGAAATACCATT
This sequence comes from Torreya grandis, assembly GCA_037957365.1. Lineage (NCBI taxonomy): Eukaryota > Viridiplantae > Streptophyta > Pinopsida > Cupressales > Taxaceae > Torreya > Torreya grandis. The sequence continues at coordinate 1,473,596 of JARHVA010002001.1, forward strand.
CATTATTATAAATGATCTTCTTTATAATATGGGTAAGGATGATGTGTTTCATAGGTTAGTCTTGGATTATGAGATACCATAATTTCTATAAGAAGCACATCAAAGAGTCATAGGAGAATTGATTGTAAGAAAAATATTAAAAATTAGTCTATGGTGGCCTACCCAATTTTGGGATGCACACAAAGTCACAAAGAATTGTGATGTTTATCAACAAATAACAAGGCTGAGTCAAAGGGATGAAATGTCATTGAACCCCATGTTAGCATTAGAACCATTTGAATAATGGGGAATTTATTTTTTAGAAATTATTAATACACCCAAAAAATGTAGTCATGCCAAATATATAATAATTATGATGAATTGGTACATAAAAATGGGTAGAAGCTATTGTGACAACAAGTTATATTTCTAATGATGGATAAATTTTTATATTAGAATATCATAACAACATTTTTATGTTAAATAAGGATATATAGTGATAAAAGAATGCACTTCTTACACAATACCATCCAGATTTTAATAGAATAAATTATGAAATTAGACCATAAGTGCATAAAATATAATCCTTAATAGAATGGAAAAGCAAAATCATACAAAAATGCCTAGGATAATATGCTTATAAGGATATTCAATGTGTAGATAAATTATTGGGAAGATAAAACTCATCTATCTTATGGGCATACAAGATGAATTATAAATTTAAGATAAGGTTTACTCCTTTCCATTTTGTCTATGGAATAGAAGTAGTTATGCCTCTAGAATACATATTTCTTAGACTATGAATCACATTGATATTCAAATGGGATATCAATACTCACTTCAAAAAAGGTTTCTAGATATAATTCAACTAGAGGAAACTAAGTAATTAGCGAGTTGGACACAAGAAATAATAAAGCAGAGTTAAAAATCATTGCATGATCAAAATCTATGATCTATATATTTTATCTAGGGTATATTAAACTATTAAATGATATAAGACTTCAAGAATATCTCATTAAATTGTGAATTTTGTGAAAATTATCATATTTCATACACAAATTATCATATAAAGGAACAATAATGCTAATGGAACTTCAAGGTACTATCCTCTCAAGGCAAGTAAATGGATGTAAAATTAAGACTTATTACAAATTATATCTAAAAATATCACGTTAAAAATTGATCAGGTATTGATTAGTGGCATGTAATTAGGATTTATATATAATTTACCATTTTATTCTATTTTTTGTTTTGTAGTGTAACTATGTGGAGTTCAATTTTCATATCACATGAAATCATAACATAGTCTAAAAATTCAATGTCGTAAAGTATGAAAGGAAAGAATCAAAGAAATGGAAAATTAATATAAAGAAGGATCAATGTGGGTTCAACACAAGATCAAGTAATTAAGTCTAGGAATGAAGTAGTGAAAAAAGGGTATGGATTATAGGAAACAAATAGTTACTCACGTATCAATTGATGACTAATCACTTTAAAGTTTGCATCTTTCCCAAGGCATATCAGTGTGTCGAACTTAGGTTATGTACAATAAAGGAAAGTCATTATTGTTGAAAATTGGGTGCATCACATCATGACATTATAATGTTCAAATTAATGATCCTATCCATCAAATCAAAAAGGTCAAATAATAAAAACTAATGTCATTTAAACCAAGAGCATAATGACATGAAAATAACTCAATACATGTCAATGCAAAGTGTTAGATGAGTTGAGTGAATAAAAAATATATCAATATGGGGCATAAAAATCACAATCAATTTAAAATCCCTTAGAGGAAATGAGCCTTTTGTGAACAAATATTTATCTACTTTTTTTACACAAAAGCATGGAAGGTTTCAACATAACATAGAAAAAATAAGTTGATCATCTATTCTCATACCAATGAATAATACATAGAAGGATAAATTAGAATAATTTTAGCATTGAGATATAAAAGGCACCATGATCCTAAACCTTATGATTTTCTATTTATAGCTTTGTTTTCCCTAGATCCAACCATTATTGAGAAACATGTAGGCATAGTCATGCAACATCAATTATGAGGATTTTATGTTCAGCAATTAATTAATATCAAACAATTTGTCAACTAGATGAGGCGGTAATGATGATTTTATGGTAGTATAATGAGGGTAAATAAACTTATCCAAGGGTGTTACCATATACATCAATTCAAAAAAATTAGTGAGGGAAACATGGCTTATCATTTGAGGCAAATCCCTTATGCCATAAAAAACCAAGATCCTTGTGATTGAATCAGACTTAATAGAAAATTGTGAAAGAGGATCCAATGTAATCACCATTTATTCAATAAATGATGTTGTAACATGAGTGATTTCTTACTCAATTTCATATAGATTCTAGAAGACCACCAAAATTTCACTTTAGGAAATAAAAGGGGTCATCAAAATTGCATATCACATGATCTAGTTACATGAAAATTTTAGTTAGCCATATTTCCTAGTGGCTGAGATGGTTTCCAACATAGAAACTACTACTATAGGTGTATCATATAATTTCTAATACAATATCCTATTATTATTAAACTATGGCTAAAGGATATTTTTTGTCTTTGACCACCTTGAAAAATCTTGTTTGGACTAAGATAGGTAATTACACTGCATAGTTGGGCCACTTCAATCAATGATGGATTGAAGTACATGTGTGGATTACATTACACCTTATAGTACCCACTTATGTGACGTAGTTATTTGGACCACATGTAAAGATCACCAAACATCATGATGGAGTGCAGGTGTGAGTTCATGAGTTATATATTACACAACATGTCTCCTTTTCATTATTGATCACAATGTTATATGCACAAGAAAAATTATGTGGTAGTAAGAATTATTTCTTAGAATGGTTGCACTTATGCATTCTATGGCCCCTAATGTACAAAATCTAGTTACACATATATAAGCAAAGGCATAAGCATTGCAGAAAGCACCACTAGACACATCTATGGCTCTGACATAAATTAATATAGGAAAAATGAAGGAACTGGCATAGATGAAAACACCACCTCTACCACTAAAGAAAAAGATGTTCAATAACAACCATTGGATCTATGGAAATAATTTCCTGAATATTGTTATTGAGTATAAACTCGCACAACTATGAGTTGTCGAGGAAGAAGATTATATGTCTATGATGGAAGACATAAGCAAGTAACTCATCTATAGGAGGATGCCATCATAACACAATAGGAATTTATGAAGGCAAAAACAAAGCAAGAAAAGGATCAAAATGTTTTAGATAAAAATTCAAGGTGTTGACTAAGTCTATATATGCACCCACACCATCCCAAACTCTATCTATGAATAGGGATTGGACCTATGCTAGATAACCCCCCCTCTATATATATGGAGATCCCCTCTCCCCCTCCCCTCTCTATATATAAGAAATGCAACTCTATATGGTTTGAGAGTCGAGTGTTGCACCCCTATTTATATATATGGGGAGATCATTAAACTCTATATGGTGACCCTCCCTATATATATTATATTATATTATCTTATATATCTTTATTATATCATGAATTATTATCATATTATAAAACATATATAATCCAGAATCAATCCTTATCCATGTATGGCTTGGCCTCTTGATCCTAGATATTTCTAATTTATATATATAGGGAGGATTGACCCTATATATACATGGTCCCCATCTCAAACTATGTCTAAGGGGTAGAGATTGAAATGACATAAGACAAAGCAGAAGTCAAGGTTAGATCCATATCCATATAATATATGGTATGATATGGTATATTATGGGGTGCCCCTATATTATATAATATAGGCCACCTAATCCAATCATTGACTATATATATAGTCAATGTTATGTTTGTTATTGAATAGATGAAATATTATTTGTCAGAATTATATCCATTACATGTAGTATGTCAGTTTCTCTTCATTCTCGCATCTCTAATTCATATTCAAATCAACCTATTCTGATTGCAGATTTTATGGTTCCTTCCTTTCCCTTTGGATTGTATGATTTTTAATCTGATCCAATAGTTTCACATTTATCTACATCCACTAATTTATCCTAAATGTTGGAAAATATATTAATTTTTCTCCCTTATATGATATCTTGAAGAAACATCTCATACCAAAAGTAAAGACCACTCATAGGATATATTGGGCCCCAAGATTCATAGATTAAGAATAACATTAAGAGTTATATTGTAGATGTAACATATTCTCCCACTTATTTTTTAACCTCCTTTCTCTCTAGAAATATTAACCATCATGTAGGAAACACATTTTCTTTCATTAAAAACTCTTTAGATTTATTCAAATTTATTAAAGATAAGAAGGTCTCTAGTGAGGATATTTTGTTATTTTTTGATGTTGCATCTCTCTTCACGAAGGTTACCATTGAGGAGACTATTAGAATAATAGGAATACATAGTAATTAGGAAAAAAAAAATTAGTGTAGCTATGTTTGAAGTCAAGTTATGATCAAAATGAAAGTGTGGCATTGGGATCGACTTTTTTTTTAAGTTAGGAAAAAAAACTAAGATGTTCGACCATACAATATGGTTAATCACATTCCTTCCAATCATTATATTACAAGAGAAAATATATTTATTTAAGTCAATGCTTATATGATGTTTCATAATCATTTCATTAGCTCAAATTAACTGTTTTTTAGGCTTTTTGAAAGATGAGTATTATAAGGTTTCTTACACTTAGGAATACACAAGATTTATGTGTGAATATTTTTTGTTGGTTTTTGAAAATGGAAGCATTAAAAAGAGTATTAAATTTTTTCTCAATAGAATAATATGTTTTTTTTCCAAAATTTAAATGTTTTGTAAAAGAATTACAAACATTGTACCGCTTTCAAGTAATAATTATTTACGAACCATGGGATATTATAAACTTTGGTTTGTGTTTGTGATTTGGTCTTTATTTGAAAAGTAGTATTTTTTAAATCACAATGGAGAAAAAAATTATTTTAGATATTAGTTTCCATTCCTTTAATATCAGTATTCTTATATTTTTGGAGAAATATAGCCTTTTAGGTGCTTGACAAAAAACTGAAATTTTATATGCATGTACTTTTACATCACTTTTTAGGGTTTAAACGATAGTTTTTAAATTTTTATTTGAATTATTTTGGTAATATAGATAATCATTTTCAAACCTTTTGTAGCTTTATCATCCTAAATTCCAATACATTTCCCAATTTTTTATTTGATAAAGTTAAACATCCATGGGTTTTAAAGCTTTTAGAACTTTATAAAATGGAGAAAGAGATAAAACATTCATGTTCAAATGTGACATCTCTACCAATGGAAAAACCAACATGATAACCATATTAAAGACATGGAACCAAGACAAGGCATGCCAAATAGTAGACACTACCTTCCTATAGAAACCCAATTACCATCATGTAATCTTTCATGAAACTTATATCATGATACCAATACTTCAACTAAATTGTGCAATTCCTCTCAGATCCCCCCTACATGTAGATTCATACTAGAAGATTAAGCCACTAGTATTTTTCATTTTTGTGTACCTTGGTCTAATATCCCTTGTCTTCCTTAGATTCTGACTAAATTGGAAATATATTAATAACTAGTCTAGAAGTCTAGGATTTGACTTTTGCTAATGTATCTTCTTTTGGTTATACTTTAAAAATATCAAAATCGAGTTTCATTTTCACATAGGGGTCTAGTTTGAATGTTTTAAAAATTATGTCTAAGGTATTCCTTAATTTTTCCATCAGTCTAGAAGGGGCTGTGAAGGTCCTTATTTTGCACAGGATATTCGATATCATCTAAAAATGATGTTTAAACCTCACCTTCGGAATCAACCACTACTATAAGATGGGACAAAAGGTAGTCCTTCCACTAAGAAGAATCATTTTTTTTCTAAATTTCCTACAGTTTTTGGTCAAATGTCCCTTGTTTAAATAATTATTTTAAATAAATAATAGTCCTTCAAAGTCAAAAGATTGGTACCAAGAGTAGTCTCTTACTTTTAAAATAATTTTTTTAGATAGGTCTTAGGAGGTGTATATGTTTACGATAATCTTTGTATAATTAGTACAGTACAATTGATCAATTTTAAGGTGTATTTTGAAAAAATAACCCAAAACATTACCAATTACTTTGAGGCTACAGTTTAGAATTTAAAAGGGATATGGGGTGGGAAAACCTAGATGGGTTTTACATTTAGTTGTTTGGTAAGAGGGTTGAGGATTTGGGACCATGGTTTGAAGAGCAAGTAGTGGTGATTCAAGATCCACAACTAATTTCAAATCTTCTCCTTGTTTTCAAAAGGATGAAAAATAATAATTAAATTTTTTTTTGCACATGCGTATTTTTCATCTCTACCTTATAGGAGGGGTTGGTAGTTAGTCAAAATCCATGCATGAAATTCTTGTAGTTTTAGCCAGTAATTCATGAATCTACAAATAGCTCCATTGGTTTATAAATATTACTTAGATTTGATCACTTACCTAGATTTCTCCTCTTTAAAGACTACAATAGGATCAGGGGAAGTAGGCTTGAGGTATTTTGGGTTAGGTCTTGGCACCTCTCTGTAGGACATTTCTTGGACAAAGGATTTGATGTTTAGGTCCTAGATTCCACTATGGCCTCCATCTTCATGACATCTCAGAACCTAATGTTGGCATTTTAGGCATTTATATTCCCCAAGGATTTTAGGTAAATTCATAAAAAATGTGATCTTATACAATGTAATTATTAGCATACATATATTTAAAAAAATAGAACGTTTGATATGGCTAAAAAAACCATATATGTTGTCCACCTTTTAAAATAACAACAAACTATTCTATCATAAATAAAAAATTAAGTGCAAACTGAAGTCAAAAGCCTTTCCTTATGGCTAGATCCTTATATATACAAATAAAAATACTAAAAAGGGCTGAAAATGTCTTCACAAGAATAGAAAGGCCAACGTATGAGCATTATCCCTTATATACTTGAGATTAAATAGTGAATCCTTATATGCATGAGAGGAACCTGATGAATGTTTTGAGACATTTCATATTTTGGGCTAACATAAGAACAATAAGATAGTTATTTTTAAAAAATTAAAACACACCCTATAGACGTATGTAGAATATTTTGAAAAGAAATAATGAATTTTCAAAGTCAGGAATGTAATGGTTAGGCACAAAGTATAATGGAAAATTTATATAGTCATCCAAAAGTGGAGGAAGGGAGGGTTGCATGTATTTATGGACGCAAACAAAAATACTACAAAAGGGACTTAAAAAGGGCTTCACTAGAATGTAAAGGCCAATGCATGATCTTTTTCCAAAAAAATACTTCAAACAAAACTGAAAATCATTATCTATATTAATATACCCAAGTTATAATTTGGGGAGATTTCAAAATGTAGGCTAGTATAAGATATGTGCAGGCATGAGACTACAAATGTTAGTCTCCATAATCACCATAGTTAACTCTTTTTCTCAACAAGGTGACATAATACGAGTTTACTATACTAAGTTTCATCCTAAATGACTTTATTTCAAATAGTGTAGAAGTTTCAATGTCACCTAGATATTATCCAATATGAATATAAAAATTTAAGAAGACTCTCGTTTGAGCTTTATTTTCTATCAACTTCTACTACACCTTAAACAATTCTAGGAGCAAATTTGCAATTCACTACCTTTACTTAGATTAAAATATATGCAGAGACGACACCCTATTATTTGTCCCTTATTCTATGAGTCGTTCTACACATCTTAAGAAGAGAATGATGGATTTTCCATAAGTTTTTGTAAATAAAATAAAGAGGAACAATCAACTAAGTAAAAACCACAAATATATATTTCTTCAACCATTCTATGGTGACAAGGATGAATAGAAAAAAACCCATGGTACTTCGTAGCAACAAATAACTAGTAAATAGAATACAAATTCGCAATAACAAAGATAATTCAACTAAACATGCATGAGACAAAACACCAAAATTATGTGGTAAAATTTTTAGTAAAAACTTAGAAAACATTCATGGTGCAACATATCAGGCTTAATTAATTCAAGATGGATAGATTATATGTGAAATCATTATAGATTACATGTGAATTCCACAAAGATAAATACATCTAATTGGTAAAGTAACATTTGAATTCCTCCTCCTAAAAATGGAGTGGAAAAATGCTATTGTGACTTTCTTTCCTAAAAATACAATTTGGTGGAATTCATCTTCCTAAAAATAAAGGTTTGACTCCACCCCCTTTCAACAATAATGGGGGTTGTTGCTCCCCCACACCCCCCTTTTCGAAAAGTGGTCTATAAACTATGCCAATAAAAGATCCAACATTTAATTTTATTGTCAAATATCTAACACAATGTATAGTAACAACTATCTTTAAAATAATTTGGAGTTGGATATATATGAGAATGTCAAGTTTTAAAAAATTATTTATAAAAACTTGTATGAAGGTTTGCTATATTTTTATATATTTTTACACTATAAAATAAAAAATAAAAAATAAAAAATAAAAACAGAAATGAAATTTAAATTATATGTTTTCCCTATATGGACAAACCATGATTAGTTATGCGGGGGTAAAAACAGCTAATTTGAATAAGTAACACAAATAGTCAAACCAAAGAAAACTTTGGACAGTGACTGTCTATGCAATACGCCATCTGACTTTGAATGCCTCTCTTGATTTCCCTTTATAAATATGGCACACAACTGAATGCAATCCCACCTCAATAAGCACAACAAAGCTCATTCAGTGAATTATTATTTAATTTGGACTTTCAGAGTTTTCTCAGAATTTAGCGCAACAAAGCTCTAAAAATGGCGAGATTAATGCTTATGAAAATAAGCGTACTGCTGGTTGTGTTCAACATTTTATTTATTGTGAGTATCTCTGCTCGCCATAAACTCTTTAAGTCACATCACAACAAAAGCAACCTCGCTGAAAGCATGGAGTAGGAATATCGATGTCACTTACATCTGGAATGCTGTGACACTCATCACCCACCGCCCGAGTGCCCCTCACCACACTCGCATAAACCTGTTTTATCAAGCCAAAACTGGGAATATAGAACAGTCCCTCATAAGACCATTTATAACAATGCCATTCAAGGCCGTGAATCGTACTATCAGCCTAGAGACAACCAGTGATTCCTAGTCAATCTTTTTTCTATATAATTATTCATAGTAATCAGCACCAATAATACCTGCTTTGTTCCAGTTTTCTTTGCCCCCGCCATTTCGATTTCATTCATTTGTAGATGTTAATTAACTGTAATTTAGATTTCGCATTGGATTAGAATAAATAACGCTGCAGCTATGAAATTGTTTGTGAGATTTGATGGAATCGTTCTAATTTCTTGTTCAAATGAGAGTTTTTATATCTCACACGTCAATACCTCAATGCGCAACTTGTTACACGTAGAAAAAAATTTTGAAATTAACTAAAGCAAAATTTTCAGGAATTAAACCATCACTATCTACAGTAACAATTTTAAAGACTTCAACTATTGTTGAGAAATTAGGAATGTGGATTAAAGAATTGAATAACTTATGATGCACACATTTTGTCACCGAATAAATTTCTGTATAAATTCTTTACCAAAAAAATTTTAAGAAAAAATATTTGAAAATATTTAATAATATTATATAACAAAATCAATTGACTTAATCCGATGCATCTAAATATTACTGAAACAAAACCCATTTGTCGTTTCAAATTATATGATAATGAATATGAACTGAACTGAAACGAAGCAATTGTAAAAATAGTATAGTGTCAATTCATGTGATTTATCTAAAATTTTGTAAAATATTATCAGCATGATATTTCTAAAAAAATTAGTTACATATATTTTACATCTGTAAAAGACTATAACACATTCTTAAATCTATATATGCCACAAGAAGAAATGATTCTTGGTCAACCTTGAAAAAAATAATACAAATTCAAAACATGTTAAAAACTACACAATTGTTAAATCTAATATTTGTAGTGGAAATACAATTAAAATTAAAAACTATTTTAAAAAGTAATATATAAAAATTATTAATTCAAATTAGAAATTACGAAGTTCCAAGATACTATGCAAAATTAAAAATAGATAATTCTAAATTAAGCTATAGATATGAAAATTAAAGTACTATAAAAGCCCAAAAAAATGCTAATCAACTAAATTAGAAAAATAAAGTATTTTAATTTAATCTTTTAATTTTAATTAAATTTTCATATATTATTATTATTATTACCATAATATTGTTTTTTGTATTGTTCGAATTTTGATTTTCACTATTTTAATTTTATGGTATTTTATTCATAAAATTATATTTTCTATTATTTTATTTTATTTTGATAAATACCAGCTTTTGACTAGAGCTTTAACTGAGTTGGAAGCACAACAGGGGGCCCAATCTCCAGAAGGTAAAAATATCCAAATTACCAAGATATAGATAGCCAAAAGTAAAGATTAAGAAACCTAATAAAAGAGGAAAAATCTACACCACATAAAGATCCTTATCAACAAAAGAGAGATAAACAATCTACTAACTAAAAATGAAAAGACAAAACTTTCATCATAGCACACCCATAGTTCTCCTACCTACAGATCATAAAATAAATCTTTTATCATGAGAGTGAATCTACCTTGGCTAGAAAGCAACATATCCATTGTCCACTAAGTACCCCCATCAATAGAATGCAAAAACATCTAACTGCAACATTTTTGCTTCAGTCTTCCTAATTCTTTTACCTTTCTTACCATAATTTGGTTTAGAATGAAGGCCAAGACAATGTGCTATAGATAATATATCTATGGAGACAATTTCCTCTTCTTCATCTTCCTCATAGGTTGCTCCACCCTCAACTAATTATTATGGCCATGGACATTCCTCTACCTCCAGAATATCTTGAACTTGAGAAAACACACCATGAATATTCTAACCAACCCCATCTCTCTTTTCCCTTAGAGAAGAAGATTCCTCTACACCAATTCTAGGGACACCCTAAACCAGTTCCCTATCCTCTCCATTAAAATAAAAACCCTTAACTCCCCCTGAAGAATTCAAATTAGAATCCATGCTAGTTGAATATGAAACCAAAGGGAAATGCAAGCTATTGACCAAATTATGGTTTGGATAGCCAAAATTTTGAACTCATTTTTTCAAAAAAAAGGAATTTTTTATTTCTATATAATTTCGATGACAAATTGAAACATTATGCCTAACTTATTTACACTTGAAAAACATGTAAGGTAATCTTTCAATATTGATAAACTAAATCCTAAATCCATGAGAAGAAGATATCTTAATGAAATGATGGATCAGTTTAGAAAAATATACCACAAAACAAAGACTTACATATTGTGGATATTTCTTCCAACTTAGATCAGATTTAACAAAAACACCAATTTTGTTCGTTAGTCTTTGAAATAGCCCATAATTTTGAAATGCTACAAGAAGATTATAGAGCCTAATAGAAACTAGAGCATTCAAAATAACCACTACAAATGAATAAAAAGGAGATTCTAAGGGCACAAAAATAACCCCAACTTCCCAACAAACTAAGGGCCATTAGTCCAAAAAAATTCTCTCTCTTCATTAGAATGTAAGATAAACATGAACAAACCATTTGAGAGCATCGAAATATAAATTTTGGCCAGCTATGTCTAGACCAATTTAATCCAACATGAAATCTCCTCCCACAAAGGCCATTTACCAATGCATATACCAATGAGGGTTTTACACTTATTTTCCTAACCAATGGCTAATAAATATTTATCTAAGACCTCAAGAATAGGTGGATCATTTTAAAAGACAAGAGGAATATCCCCAAAGAAATATAGATCCACCCATGACTTATTTTAAACTCTTTTCTACACACTTTATTAACCATCGATCTAATCCTCAGCCTCAGCCATAGAAGGCTTTGAAACAGGAATACGGTCTCTCAAAATATGCTAGGGATTAAGGTTAGGATGATCCTAAGGAATGGAATCTTTATTAAAACCTACATAGGTATGGAATGGGTTTGATCTATTTTTATATTTAATATAAACCAAAGACCGGGATACTATCTTACTTTATTTCATTGTATCTTTGCCTGATCTTAGTCTTAAAGACTTACTCTTATAAGTTTCCACCCTTCCATTACCTATCTGGCTATACCTATTAAGAGATACTTTCATTACTCATAGGGAGCCTAGTAAAATTAAACTGCATCATTGTAAATCCTATTTGAAACTTCCCTTGTATACAAAGCTTTTATCACTACAATAGTCAATCCTAAACCCTACTCCATCATCACTGAGAGAGCCAGTGTCGTCACCCAACTTCATTTGATCATAGACCATTCCTTTACACACACACACACACACAGATATATATATATATATATATATATTCTATTTTTTTATTATACTTAATTAAAAAAACTATAATACTATTTACATTATAGACCAATGAGAGAGCAAATGTTGTCACCCAACTTCATTCGATCATAGACCATTCTTTATATATATATATAATTTAATTATACTTAATTAAAAAAATTGTAATACTACACTTTACATCGACTATGGAAATACTATTTATATTATCACCCTTCATTGAAGTGTATTTTGTCTTAAGGATAAGCATTTTGAGTAGTTGAGAATAAAACTAGAATAGAAGATTACAAATTTAGTAATTATCAGAAGATGTCAGGATTCCAAATTTTATTAAATTTAACCACTTTTTAAGATGATAAAGGAAAATTTTCATCTTTAATAGAGCCAACATATCTTTATTAATGTTATTTATCATCCTTAAGAGATCAAATTTTAGCCACGTTTATGCAAGATTAAAAGATCTTCACTTAGATCTAGCTTCATCTCTAAGGATTTATCTTTTAATTATGTTTTATATTTCCTCATCCACTAGAGTAGAATGCCTAAAGCAACATTAAGAAATTATTCAAAAATTAAAAATCTTTTGACTCGTTAGCCATCATAGATGTGGGTATTTATATTCACCAGGTAGTTCTTCCCAAAGTTTCAATTTTATCCATGGGAATGTTGATCCATATAGTAATAAAAACAATTATAAATGATATCTCACTAATCTTATAGATTCATAAAATGGTATTATGCACTCCTGAATCTAGGATCAATTAGTTGGGTAGAGACAATAAAAATCTCCCCAATTAGTAATTGGATATGTTCTATGTTATGTTATTTATTATATATATATATATATATATATATATATATATATATATATATATATATATATATATATATCCATGCCTTGAAATACATCGATTCTACTTGCTCCACATATCTCTAGTTTGGTTTCAACTCAACCTAGTCCCTATTCATAGTTTATGGTGCCTTCTTATTCCTTTGGATTGTATAATTTTTAAACTGATCAAAGAGTTCTACATGTATCTTCATCCATTAATCAATCTCATACCTACTTACCTAAGTGTTTATGTATCTATTTTTCTAAGTCATCTTCTTCCTTACTCAACATTAATCTCAAATCATATTTGGATCTTTTGTTATCATCTTCTTCCATATAAATTAAATATCCCCTCTGAGGTTAGTCCACAAAGTTGGGGGATAAATAATGGTCTACCCATGGACATTATTTTCCTAAAATTTTAGAAATCTAAACATATTTAGATAATTTGAGATATCTACACTCCAAATTTGAAGATGGTGTAAGAACATAAAATGTATAATTTCAAGTCTAGTTTCCAAAACACTAATTTAAAAAAAAAAAATAGTTAAGTATAATGATGTCAAAAATCTAAAATTTTAAGAGGAATTGATAGGATTTTCAAATAACCAAGCTAAGATTAACACTAATTCTAAAGGTCCAATTGATGATTGGGAGTCTAAATTAGTAGTTAAGTTATCATGTTTTCCCATTGACCTCCACTCTTTCAAAATTTTTAAAAATTTCTTTGGTTTTATAGTTGCACTTAATTATATCACAAGAGAATTTTTACATTGTTTAAATTGAAAGTGATCTTAAAGGTATACTAGTTATAATAGTTGAAGAATTAAGATAAGACTATGCAATTGTAATAAGGAAAATAAAACCCCCTAATCTTAATATTTCTAAATTCAAAATGGAATGTTTTGAAAAATATCATCTCCAATGAGAACATTGTAATCACTAAAGATGATAATAATATATTTAGTTGATTGCAATACCAAAGAGAAATGATATTTAACTAGGTATATAATAGAAAAAATATAAAATATATAAGATCAATCTTCTTGTTCAGTCATGAGATTAAGGAAATTATACTTTTGTATCCATAGAGACTACTATCAAATCTAGACACTATTATTGATTTTAGTGCATGACTAGACACAAGTGTCAAAAATGAACTAATAAATGGATTTAGCTGTGATTAACTTTGTTTTTCCTAGTTTTTATGCATTTATATTGATGTCTTCATATTTGTGTGTGGGAAATTATGTGCACAAGGGTGAAATATACTTTATGATGATGGATGTAGGGATCTATCTTGTAACTATCCAATATCACTCATAGAAACTCTTTTAATACATTAGACCTTTAATATTTCTAATCCCATATGTGATATAAAAATAGGATTGAATAGGGTATAATAGGTTGGTTGTGAAGTTGATTAATTTATCTTTCATAGGAATTTTTTTTATATTTTCTAGATGAGGAATGAGAAGGATTAGAATTGTATTTATACCACACATTTTTAAGGGAAGTCATGTTAGGGTCCAATAAGATAAATAAGCTAACCCATTGGTTTGAAAACATTTTAAATTTGGATGACTTCTAATAACTAGAAACTAAATGAGGATATAGACACTATCATTAATAGTAGTGTCCCTTTATGGTTGGTAGAGTCTATAAGTCTATAAAATATATATGGATATAAAATTTATGGTGTAGGATCAAGTTTTATATTTTTTGTGAAGTACAAGAGACCTTTGTCATAAAAATGATATGGATTGGATAAATAAGCATTTAATCATAGTGAGATGGAAAATGAAATGATTTCAGTAGTAGGACATCTAAACTGGAAGAGTAAATCCCTAATTGATATTTTTCAAATATAAAATATTGAAATGCTATAAATATTTAGATTTAGCATCTACATATACTAATTTTCATTCTAAATTATTTTATTTCAAACTATGTATAGTTTTTATTCTCACCTAAATATTATACAAGATAAATCTAAAATTATAAGAAGACTCCCTATTGATCTTGGTTCATTATTAATTTATACTACACCTTAGATAAATAGAAAAGTTTTAATTCATAATCTTTAGTTATATTAAACTATATTCACATAACAAACCCTAGTATTTATCCCTTATTCTAAGAGGATATGTACAAATCTTAAGATGTGAATGATAGAGTTTTCATAAGTTTTTTAGAAAATAAAAATGAAAAATCAACTAAGGTCAAACCAATAAAAATATATTTTTTATACCGTTATATGGTCAAAGGGATGAGTATAAAAAAAGTCACATTATTGATGATCCAAAGGTTTATAAGGTTTATAATGAAATACATACACTCAAATGGTGAAAATAGTGTTTTCATAACCAACACACCCACATTCATTCTTGTATGAATAAAACCCATAAAACATTAAATGAATTATAAAATTAAATTTATGCAATCCCTTCTATTATGTTCCAATTATCCTTGCAATTTAAAATCTTATTTGAATCTAATCTTATAATTATTTTATATATAATTTAAAGTTGGTCATATTTAGGCATGTTGGTTTTTAAGATTTATTTATAAATGCTTCTATCAAGGTTTGCTATATTTGTCACACTTTTGAACTATAACACTAAAAATATAACATAAATATGAAATTTAAAGTTAAATTTTAACAATGCTAGGCATATTGATGATAGTAAAACACATTGCTAGGCAACACATCAACATATTGATACAGAGTGGAACCATTAGGAAAAACATCAAAAAAAGGAGAAGGTGATTGTATTAATCCTAGAAAAGAAAACTCTAAATATATGTTTTAATCTAGGAAACAAAAATAAAATGTTCAACCATAGGAAATGGTTCATCACATTCTTTCCAATCATTATATTCCAAATGGAAATGTATTTATTTAATGCAATGTTTATATGTTGTTTTATAATCATTACATTGGTTAAAATTATATTTGTTTGAGGCTTTTTGAATGATGAGTATTGTAAGGTTTATTACACTTAGAAATACACTTAGAAGCCTTAAAATTAGTATTAAATTTCTTTTGAATACAATATTAAGTTTGTTTTCCAATATTGAAAAGTTTTATAAAAGAATTATAAACATTGTAACACATTAAAAAAATAATTATCCATGAACCATGGGATATTATAAACATTTTGTTGTGTTTATGATTTGGTATTTATTTGAAGAGTATGGTTTTTTCAAATAACCATGGAGATCAAAAAATTGTTTTAGATATTAGTTTCAATTCCTTTGATATGAGCATGCAGCATTTTAGGTGTTTTTCAAAATAGTGAAAATGTATATGCATGTCTCTTACATCACTTTTTAGTGTTTACATTATATTTTTTATTTTTATCAACACTATTTTGGTGATATCAATCATGGGATTCAAACCTTGTGTAGATTTCTAGTCCTAAATTCCAATTCATTTCCTAATCTTTTTATTTGATAAGGTAAAATGACAATGAATTTTAAAGTGCATCTAACTTTATACAATGGAGAACTAGATAAAAATGTTCATGCTCAAAGGGGATGTCTCTACCAACAGTAAAATGAACACACTAAGCTTACTAAATACAAGTAACCAAGACCATCCATACCAAATAATGGACACTACTTTCTAGTATAAACCCAATTGACATTTGGTAATCTTTCATGAAACATTTTCCATGTTACCAATGCTTTAAAATGACTCATTAAATTTTTCTCGGAGGACCCCCTAAGAGGAGAGCCATACTATAGGATTTAGTGACTAATATTTTAGATTTTTGTGTACCTTTGTATATCTCCCTTATCCTCCTCAACGTTTGGCTAAACTAGAAGTATATTAAAAATTACTTTATAGGGTTAAGGTTTGAATTTTGCTTTTGTATCTTAATATGATTTTACCCTAAAAATGTCTTATTCCATATTCACTTCCACATAGGTGTCTAGTTTGAAGTATTTTAGAACTATGTCTAACATCTTCCTTAAATTTTCCATCAAGTTTCCCTTAGTCCAAAAGGGGATCTGAAGGTCTGTTTACTACATAGGTGATTCAATATCATCTAAAGATGATTTTGACTCTTCAGCTTCATAATTAACCATTACTATAAGATGGGCTAGAAATTAGTCCTTTCAACAAGAAGAATCCTTTTTTATTCTAAAGTTGATATAGTTTCTAGTCAAATGTCTCATGTTGAAATAATTATAGAAGCAAAATATTAATCCTTTGTAGTCAAGATATTGGGATAATGAACATTATCCTACTTGAAAAATAAATTTTTAGGTAGGTCTTTGGAGGTTTCTATGTTTAAGATAATATTGGCATATGTAATATGGTAAAATCAGTCAGTTTATGGGTGCATGTTCAAAAACATACCCATAGCTTTAGCAATCACTTTAAGTCTTGATTCATTATATAGCTGAAGAGGGAGATGAGGTAGGGAAACCCAAATGGGTTTTTTTTAGTGGTTTGTTAATAGGTTTGAAGGTTAGGGACCATAGTTTTAATATCAAGGGGTGATACTTCAAGCTCCACAACTAGTTTTGATGTTTCTCCTTGTCTTCAAAATGATGAAAAACAATAATAAGAAATCTTTTTGAACCTAGATAGATTTAAAATCTACCTTTTAGGAGTGGTTTATCATTATTCAAGATACATGTATTAAATTCTTGTTGTTTTTTCCATTAATTCATGTATCCACGTATAGATCCATTGGCTAAGAAATATTCTTCCAATCTAAGCACTCACCTAGATTCCCCCTCATCAAAGACTACAATAGGATTAGAGCAAGCAAGTTTGAGTGGTTTTGGGCTATGTCTTGGCACCACTTTGTAGGAGATGACTTCAATAAAGGATTTTTTGTTTAGGTCCCTAGATTGCACTGTGGCCTCCATCTCCATGACATCCTAGACTTTGATGTCGGCATTCCTAGGATTTGTATTTCCCAAGTATTATAGTTATGTGCATTAAAAACATTATTTGATTTAATGTAATTATTACCATTCACATATTTAATATAAATAGATAATTTGATATGGCTAAAAAGCCCATATATGTTGGCATCCTTTTAAAATAACAACCAATTATTATATCTGAGATGAAAAAAATAAGTGCAAAATAAAGTCAAATTACTTTCCATATGGCCACATCGTTATAGATACAAATATAAATACTAAAATGGGATGAAAAATGTCTTCACCAGAATAGAGAGGACAATATATGATCATCATCACTTATATAATTAAAAATTAAATGGTGAATCCTTATCTACATGAGAGGAACTTGATGAAAGTTTGGAGACATTTACAATTGTAGGCTAGCATAAGAATAATAAGATACGGATTTTTAAAAAAATTAAAACACACCCTATAGAACTATGCAGAAGATTTTGATAAGAACTAATGAATTTTCAAAGTAAGGATTGTATTTGTTACGCACAAAGTATAATGGAAAAATCATATCATTATAACAAAAATAAAGAAAAATGGATTCTTGTCTTTATGGACATAAACACAAATACTACAAAAATGACATTAAAAAGGTTTCACTAGAATGTAAATGCCAATGTATGAATTTTTATCTAAAACATAATTAAATTTGAAATAAGAATCCTTATCTATACTGTGTTGAAAAACATAAAAATCATCTAGTCACATAATAAATATCATTAATTATTATAAATGAGCTTCTGTATAATATGGTTAAATATGATGTGTTGGATAGGTTAGTATTGGATTATGAGAGACCACAATTACTGAATAAGCACATCAAATAGTCATAGGAGAATTGATTCTAAGAAAAATATTACAATGTGGTCTACAGTGGCTTACCCTATTACATGATGCACATAGAGTCATAAAGAACTATGATATTTGTCAACAAATATCAAGGCTAAATCAAAGGGTTAAAATGTCATTGAATACCATGTTAGTAGTAGAATCATTTTAACAATGGTGAATTTATTTTTTAAGACCTATTAATACACCCAAACAATGCAATCATGCTAAATATATAATAGTAATGAGAAATTAGTTCACAAAATGGGTAGAAGCTATTGTGACACCAAGTTATAATTATAATGATAGACAAATTTTTATATGATAATATCATAATAAATTTTTGATGTCGAATAAAGATAGTTAGTTATAAAGGAATGCACTTCTTACAAAAAAACATCTAGACTCTAACTAAATAAATTATGATATCAGACTAAAAGTGACAAAAATATTATCC
Organism: Torreya grandis; assembly: GCA_037957365.1. Classification (NCBI taxonomy): domain Eukaryota; kingdom Viridiplantae; phylum Streptophyta; class Pinopsida; order Cupressales; family Taxaceae; genus Torreya; species Torreya grandis. The sequence goes on from JARHVA010002001.1 coordinate 1,493,030, forward strand.
TCAATACAATGGAAAACAAGAATCATACACCAAATTCAAGGAGAGTATGCTTACAAGGATGCACAATGTGTAGATAAATGATTGGGAAGATCAAATCCATCAATCCTATGGGCACACAAGACTAATTATAAATTTGAAACAAGTTTCACTCTTTTTCATTTGGTCTATGGAATGGAAGTAATTATACCTCTAAAATACATATTTATTAGACTAAAAATAACATTGATAATGTAAAGGGGATATCAAGATTCACTTCAAGAAAAGTTTCTAGATATAAATCACATAGAGGAAAATAATTAATTAGCAAGTTTGATAGAAGAAATAATTAAACAAAGTTAAAAATCTTTGCATGATCACAATCTTTAATCTAAAAATTTTATCTATATTATATGAAATTATTATAAGATATAAGATTTCAGGAAAATCTTAGTAAATTATGCATTTTGTAGAAAGGACCATATGGCATCCACGAAGTATCATAGAAAAGAACAATAATGCTAAAACGCCTTCAACGAACCATCCTCTCAAGGCATGTAAATGGATGCAAACTTAAGAATTATTAAAAATTATATATAAAAATCCCATGTTAAAAATTGATTGGGTGTTGAGTAATGGCATGTCATTAGAATTTTTCTTTAATTTCCAAGTTTTATTTTTTTTTATAGTTTTTAGTGTAATGACATGTAGTGTAATTTCCATATTGCATGAAATAATAAAATAGTCTAAAAATTTAATGTCACAATGTATGAAAGGAAAGAAGCAAAGTAATGGAAAATTAACATGAATAAATCTCAATGTGGGGTCAACACATTATGAATTAATTAAGTTTAGGAATGAAGTAGTGAAAAAAAGGGTATGGATGATATGGAACAAATAGTTACTCACATATCAATTCATGACTAATAACTTTAAATATTACATATATCCCAAAGCATATCAGTGTGTCAAACTTAGGTTATGTATAAAGGAAAGTCATTAGAGATGAAAGTAATGGTGCATGACATCATTAAATTCTAATGGTAAAATTGATGAAAATTTCCATCAAATCACAAAGGCCACATAACAAAAACTCATGTCATTTAAACTAAAATCATAATGACATGAAAATAACTCATTAAAATTTAATGCAAAGTGTTAGATGAGTTGAGTGAATAAAAACTATATCAACACGGGGCATATAGAGTGCAATACAATTAAAATCCTTTAGAATAAATGAGCCTTTTGTGAACTTAGATTTATCTTCTTACTCAAACATAAAAGCATGGAAGGTTTTAACATAACATATCAAAAATAAGTTGATCATATATTATCATAACAATAAATGATACATAGAAGGATAAATTAGAATAATTTTAGCTTTGAGATAGATAAGGCACCATGATCCTAACTCTTATGTTTTTTTATGGATAGATTTTTTCACCTTATATCCAACCATTATTGATTAACCTCATATCAGTTATGAGGCTTGTGTGTTGAGCAATTAATTAATCTCAAACAATTTATCAACTAGCATGAGGTGGTGATGATGATTCTATGGTAGTATAATGAGGGTAAATAAAATTTTCTAAGGGATTTACCATATGCATAAATAAAAAAAAATGGTGAGGGAAAATGGATTGTAATCCAAGGGAAATCCATCATCCCATAAAAAAACAAGATCCTTATGATTCAATGAAACTTAATAGAAAATTGTAAAAGAGGATCCAAGATTTAGTAAAATATGTCATAGTGTGAGTGATATTGTAATGAATTTCATGAATATTATATAAGACCCCAAAAATTTCACTTTAGGAAATAAAAGGTGTCATCAGAATTGTATATAACCTTATCTGGTTACGTGAGAATTTCAACTAGCCATATTTCCTAATGGTTAATATGGTTTCCAACATAGAAAATATTACTTCAAGTATATCATAGAATTTACAACACTAGTTCCTATTATTACTACACTATAGCTAAAGGATATTTTTGGTTTTTGGCCACCTTGAAAAATCATGTTTGTACTAGGATAGGTAACTATTATCTATAGTTGAGCCACTTCAGTTAATCATGGATTGAAGTATATGTGCACAATGCATTACATTCTAGAGTATCCACTTAAGTGATGTAATTATTTACAGAACATGTAGAGATAAATAAAATTTATGATGGAGCATATCTATGAGTTCATGGGTTAGATATTGCATCACATGTCTCCTTTTAATTATTAATCACAATGTTATATGCACAAGAAAAAATTATGTGGAAGTAGGAATTATCTCCCAAAATGGTAGCACATATGAATTCTATGGCCCCTAAAGTACAAAATATAATGGTACATACATAATCATAGTCATAAGCATTAAAAAAAGGACCACTAGACCCATATGTGGCCCTAACATAAATTGGGGGGTTTTAGAAGTTAGTTTCGTTGGGGACCTATTTCAAGCTATATAACTCCTAGATAAGTCGAATTAGGGGCTAGATAAGAGTGTCATGTAGTGTATTGTATGCTACAGATAAGGCCAATCATAAATTTTTAACAAAAATTTGGAACTATGGTAAGTAATAATCCAAGCTTAAAACAAAATAAGATGATGAATAGAGGAAACATAAGAAGTAGAGAAGCATAAAAAGGAGAAAGAAGCTATCATACAAGGGAAGCAACATGAGGAAGAAGATAATGTGTAGAATATGAAAGATGAAGAAGAATAAGTCACACAAAGTAATAAATAAATGATTAGAGGAAGCTAAAAAGAAGAAGAATAAGTTGAAAAACTAAATAAGGATCAATAAAACAATAAGGCATAAGTGGAACATATGAACATGGTTGAATTTGATGCAGTAGCCAAAGAGGAGGATAAAATATAGAATACCTATTAAATAAGGAAGAAGAGGACAATAGAAATACCAAGGAGTAAGATACCAAGGATTTTGAAAAATAAGTAGAAGATGAAATAAGGGAAAATACATACACAATTTCCAATAAAAAAAAGGAATTAGAAATAAATAATAAGGTTAAAATCATTACCAATACTCAAAAGGTTGAGTAACTATAGCAACATGTTAATCCAAAAAAATATTTAAAATAATAATTTATTCCTAATGTTCCATATACTTCTATCACATTTTATGCCTCAAGAATGGCACTAAGAGGTGCACAAAAATAGGCATCAAAGTAAAAAAACTCAAATAAGAGTCTAATGAATATAATACATACAATCCCCACCCCTATGAACAAAAATCTTCATACTCCTAATTTTTTCAAATTTGACACCAAATAACCCTAAGAATAATTATTATTACTTCTCTCACTTTGACCACAACAAGTCAAGAGGCATCACTTTATCTGAACCAACAAACACTAGAAAATAGGTTAGGGGATTAGACACATTTCATGATTCCATAGAATAGAAGCTCATTGAGATGGAATAGGAAAACCTACAATTAATGGAGGAAAAATCATATTTTCATGCTTAGTTGGCTAAGGCCATAAATATAATATATGATATTTATCTAACATTATTAGTATAATATTTGGGTGATTAGGGATGTCTAAGGAAAATCAAATCATTAATTTACTTTCTCAACTCACCAAAGATTGGGAGACTACACTAGAAACTGAAATAACTCTGACTGCAAGGTTAGCAATTAAAACCTAAAATACAATTCCTCTTCTATCTACTCAAAAAATATGAATAGGGGTCAATATTATTATGCAGTAAGATAACCAAATTCGTTGTTGTATTTTATATCGGAAGTATCAATTTTGGGATGCACTAGGCAAGTTACATAGATATTGCTAAAAGGAAAACAAGGCCAAGACCATCATGGGGAATCACATGGTGATGTTAGAAAACATGACCAGTACAATCAATGATTCTCTTAGATAAAGAGATAATTTAATTAAAAATATGGCTACATGGAAGAATGAGATGCTTCATAGTATTTTTTTGGTGTCTAAAACCACCAGTACTATAGATGATATTTTATGATTATATAGAGACTCTATCTTATACACATGGAAAACTCAAACATTGGTTGTTTCTCTTAATTCTATGCCTTTGTCACTTTTGTAAGTCTTACATTTGATCTATATTTTTCCCCTTGGCCTATATATATTAATATAAATAGTTTTATGTTAATGACCCAAGTCTTCCATCTTGACCAAAATGCTTAAAATGTACTTATCTTCCATCTCTGCAAGTTTTGAGCCTATACCTACTTTCTTATTCCCTAGACATTGACATCTAGGACAAACATTAGTGTCTTGTCTTAATGTAAGTGGCCATTACCCTAAAGTCATGAAAATTTTAAATGAAATGTATCATAATGGTTTGCCTATGTTCTTTAATGTGAGTTATTACTAAAATGATTTTTATATAATTACAATATCAACCCTCTTCATTCCTCACCTATGAGTCACCTAGTAAAAGATCAAAGATACCAAGGTAGCTTATCAAAAACACTCTATAAAACATTAAATTGAAAAAAAATTCATTATTTATATATTAGTTATAAGTTAAAAACATAGATAAGTATAAATTACTAAAGGATCAACCCAAGATCCTAATTTTGCAAGGTATAGACTAGTTCAGTTTTGTACTTACATTGCACATATTGTATGATTCACACACAAGCCAATAAATAGGGGAGAAATATATGAATATGAAGCCCTATTATATAGTATTATCTATGTATCAAGTAACCTCTAATAGTAGAGTCCTTAGGGTTATCTTGACACCATGTACCCACTAGACCATTTTTACCCAAGGTCACCATGAAGATTGAAAACTAGGGTTTTTCAATTTCATAAGGATCGATAGTCCATGACCTAAATATGAATAGACTAGAGTGAATTTTAATTAAAACATAGAAACATCTAATTATTTACATCCTTTCATAGTATGTATTTTATATAGGACACTTGCATCAAAACCAAATAGTAGCATCAACACAACTATCCTAGGATAAAATTAGTGTGTAAAACTCTAGAAGTGACAAATCTAGAATCTAATGATTATTATATAATATCCTTATAGATTAATTTATTTATGTTCCACATCTATAACTACATTATCATCAAAAAAATCTAAGTACGTCACTTCTTTGTCAATTCTATATCTAACATATTTCTACTTTTCATTTTTATAAAATCTTAGCATAATAAATTTAATGTATGCTTATATCTAACTTTAACATTAATTCACCTATTATAGATATGATAATCACTCTTGTGCCATTTAATTTATATATATCCATTTAATTAAAATATATTCTCAATAATAAGATCACCTTAGATCCACATTTTAAGGTTAAATATTTGATGACACTAACAAAAATTTATTAAACCTAAGTTCACCTTTTATGATGGCAAGGGTGATCAAGAACAATATCTTGAAACCTTTTATGTATAATTCCTTGATTATACCTTTAATGATAAACTATTGAACAAATTATTTCCAAGTATCATCAAATACTATGTTTTGAGTTGGTTCTATGATTTACCTCTTCAATCCGTAAAATCATTCAAACCTCCTATAAACCAATTTTTATCACACTTTTCTATTCGTATTTATTAAATGATTTCATATGATCAAATTTCAAAAACACAAAAAGGAAGCAATGAACCTATCAATTAATATGTCTTGATATATAAGACAATACTAGCCAAAATGATGAATCTTATGGTAGACAAAGAGTTGCAATATATATTCAAGAAAAGTTTGCTTGATCCTTTACATGAATCCATTATTTTTCATAAATTCAAATCTTTGGATTATTTATGCCATGTTGTATGGGACTATGAAATGAGGCTTATGTCATTAAATAATATTAAGTACATAGAAAACACACCAAATGCATTTACATCTAATAAAAAAATCATAATTAAACTGAGTTATAAGGTTACACCTCTTGAGCCTAAAAAGAAAACAACCACCACAGTTAAATAGTATCATAATAACCTAATTGGCTTATCTTATCCAATGCACCAGGAAGACAATTTACACATTTATGTGACTCCACAACTTCATTACTCCCATGGTTATTATATTTTTAACTTATATATCTCCCTGATCCTATCAAGGTTGCTATGATTCAACCTTTAATCAAAGGATATGATGAGAATGCTTATTATGATTATAATCAGGGACTAGGACATTCTACAAGTATATGTTTTACCTTGAAGCACAAGATCCAAGATCTTATCAATGATCAAAAACTTATATTTGATGATCCTCCAAAGGAATAAGGCTCATAACCTAATGATCAACATAAACAAAAAGTATTTGACAATCCTTCGCAATAACTTTCTAAGAAAGAACCAAAAGTCCAAATTGTATATAATGTACATCACACTCCCTCACATTATGAACACCCACTTAATTTGATAATTGGTACACAACACAACATATACATGTTATGGTTCAGGGACCTTCTATTTGCTTTGATGATAGTGAAATTAAGTACGATGACTATGATCTTCATTCTCTATTCATTTGGGCATATCTTGATAAACACCCCATACATAATGTTATGATTGATAATGGTGAAGAAAAAATGTTTAAACCATGACATTACTTACATACTTAGATTATAGTCATAATGATTTGCACCTATCTACCAAATCAATTTGTGCACATTTTGTTACATTGCAAGATTAAGTTACATTTAAAGGTTAGTCCTACATATGTTGTTACCACATTTTTAGTTATCCCTTCCACAAGAATATTTTATATGCTATTGGGAAGACCATATATACAGACTCTTTGATTAGTAACTTCTATAATTCATGGGTGTGCTAAATACATTCATGCCAATCAAGTAATTATAGTTTTTAGAATCCCATATGAGCATCCTATAGAAATAAAATAAACATACATTCCTACATAAATATATATCAAGCCTATTAAGGCTAATTAACCATATAAGGGTAAGCAATAGGTAGTCCCCTTTACTAGGTGGTTAGTACTTGAGAGACCATTACATTAGAGATATGCAGTAGATTATATAAAATATCCATCTTCTACTACACATCATATTTATCTATCTAGAACACCTCAAAATGTACATTTGTATTCTATACCAAATAAATAAATGATCACTCAATTATGTGTTATAATAACCCCTACCATTGTTACTCTTATTATGGATTCATGACCATAAAGTCCTATTTTACATACATATCGCACCATTGATACCATAATGACATATATTGCACCTATACATGCTCCTCAATAACATAAACCATATATTACACTAGATTCATAAGGGTGATATATCTATGACCATCCATTAGATGGAATCATGGGATAATATTTCCTCTTCAAATATTCTAGAAATAATAAAAATATAAAAAAAATCAAAACTCCAAAAATATTTTCATCACTTACGTGTTATATTTGATCCTTTTCATCCATGTGTTAGTTCTATATTGATGGATGTCATATTCACTTAATTATACATATACATGTGTGTCACACTTATAATTGATTGTTATACAAGTATACATAAATACATTATCTACTCCTATTTTTTAGATATTGGGCCTTCCCTCTACTCATGTCATTTAGACATTCAAGGAAAATACTTCTTTGATCTTGATACACATGGGTTATATGATTCTATGATCACTCTATATTATAATGTTTGATTTTATATATGTACTTATGCATACATACTATCCATTATTATATCTTATACAAGGTACTTGATAGGCTATACACTTGTCATTTTTTCCTAACACATTTGGTTTATGCATTACTATGACATTTTTATGTTGGTTACTTATAGTTTAATTTATATACTTCATTTATTGTCTTTCCTCACTATTATATTCCTTGTTGAAGAATTTTAATATGCTCCTTTTATTGCATCCCTTGTGATTATACATGCTTTATTTGACATTTTTTGTGTTTTACCCCATTAATTGTCAATGTGCAAAGCACAATATATTTCAGTCAATCTCAATAACATATATCAATTACAAGAGTTACACACATATATAGAGAACACTATAATTTCCATTCAAACTACTCTCACTAAACTATGATGGTTGTTATAACAACCAATATTCTCTCCTATCAACATCCCTAAAATCTCTCACACTAATTCCTATGTGAGTTGAATAACAACTCACTTTATAATAAAATATTATTACTCACACTTAATATAATATTTTATGATGTATAATATAAATTAATATTAATGAGTTTATCAACTCATAAAATATTAATAATATATTATTCACATAATATTATAATCACGTTTGGACTAATTCCTTACAAAATTTGCATATGTTATGTTGTTTCGTATAGACATTTGAATATTTTGTCCTTACTTGTATAGACATTTGACTAAGTTATGTCACTTTGATTACATGGATTTAACCATGCCTTTTGTTTGCAATCTCCCTAAACCATTTCCTTTTTAATTACTTTTGAGTGCTCTTGTGTCTATATTTATTTGATTCTTGAGCTTATACTATTACTATTTAGACATTGTCATGATCCTTATCATGTATATCATAGACCTATATGTGATCATGTTGGTTCTATGCACTTCAGTGATTACACCTACTTACACATGATCCTTTTATATGCTATAGGTTATATTAAAAAAATATACAATTGACATATCCTTTTGAGTTGAGGTAACTACTAGTTCCTTATTACTATCTTTACTTCACCAAAAAAGGGGGATATTATTGGGGGTATGCCATAGAGTCATGTTATCCACCCTTGGCATAGTTTTCAAATTCATTGGGGGCATACTTTGGAACATGTTTTCCACACTTATTTAGTATATGGTACTTATATCCATTATTATATTTAGTGGGGACATGCCATATGGGCATGGCATCCACATATTCGTAGTTCTCAGATTTAGTGGGGGAATGCTTTCGAAGAATGTTATTCACACCCATTTGGTATTCAACATCTCCATATTACATTGAGGGCATGCTTTGGAAACATGTTCTCCACATTTATAATTATATTAATTTTTATATTTATCCATATATAGTTGGGGCATGATTTGGAAACATGTTCTCCATATTTACATAGTTTTATGATCTGGCCAAAGCACACAGTTATTGATTTAGATTTATGATTATGGTATAATTCTATACATTAGTACTATTGTTATACATAGTTAAAACATGATACATATCTAAGGTGAATATGATATGAAATTTGTCCCTAATATTACAAAATATAAACCAGTTTCAAATTCCCAAACTCTTTTATGGACTTTGATAGCTTTATTAACATTATTGACTTTTACGCCATAAAATTTTATTAACTTTATTGATCCAATAAATTGAATTAGTTGTACCAATTTATGGTATGGTTGAGAAAATAAAATCACTCAATATTTCCAAGTTTTCAAGTTGGACTTGATTATATCATCTAGCCTGAGTAGGTTATAAGTATAATTGGGTTGCATAGTTGAGCTAATATCAACTGCCATGTGGCAACTCACTTTTTCTCCAACATTTGGTGTGGGATTTCAAATATCACTCTATCCCTATATATACACTTTAAACATTTGTCTATATTTTTCCTAATATTAGTTTCATAGTCTTAAAATGATACATTTTTTCCAAATCAGATTACCAATAAATAAGGTGGTTACATTAACATACATGGGTAGAAAAATACCTTGATGTTCTAATTTAAATTTATTTAAAGTAATTTTAATCCCATATTATATTCACTAATTATATACTATAACATGTTATTTTTTTTAGGTTAGTCACTAGTAAAACACTCCAGTTAGGTAAACATGAAAGACAAGGTGTGCATACACACCTGGGTATACATTCCTTTCCTTTAAAATAAAATATGAACTATTAGATTAAAGGGGTATGTTTAGATGATATTTTATGATTATATAATAACTCAGTCTTGTACACTTGTCAAACTTAGACCTTGGTTATTCCTCTTAGTCATATGCCTTTCCCACTTCTGAAAGTCTCACATCTACTCTTTCTTTATGCACTATTTTTGCTCTTTCCTCCAACTACTCAAATATCTCCCCATGATCAATTGGATGATCAATTATATATTCTTTGATACAAATATGAGCATGAAAACATAACACAACAACACATTTAGATGCTACAACATTTAGAAAAAGAAACACATATATTTTTCCTCTATTACGCTTTGATTGCTTCATTGGTTTCATATATCCAAATAGTTTACAAGTGCCTCTATTTAAATAGTTCTTAGTCACATATTTATAAAATATACTAACTATGACATAGTAATAAAATTAAATTCAAATTACATCCAAAAACATTATGCCTTAAAAGCATTTAATGGGGGTGGAATAAATTACAAATTTAAAGAAGGGGTTTGTCTAAATTTTAGTTTAATCAATAATTTATTAATATGCCAAAGGAATAATTCCATCTTGAATGGATCCATAGTATCTTTATTAATTTTAGTTATCATCCTAAGGAGATCAAAGTTTAGCCACATTTCTATAACATTAAAATATCTTCAATTAGATCCTACTTCATCTCTAAGAATTGATCTTTAGATCAAGATTTATATTTCCTCATTCACTACAACAAAAGCCCTGAATCAACATTATAAAATTATTCAAAAAATAAAAATCCTTCTACTCACTCAACATCATACACATGGATATTTCTATTCATCAAGTAGTTCTCCTGATAGATTTGAGTTTATCCATGGGAATGTTGATCCCTCTAGAATTAGAAACAATTAAAAATTATATCTCACTCCACTTACAGAATCAAGAAAAGTTATTATGTACTCATAAATTTAGGATCAATTAATTGGGTAGAGATAATATAAATCTCCCCAAATTTCATTTAGAAATGTTTTATGTTATGTTTATTATTTGAATAGATGAACTATTATCTATAATAAATATATCCATTATTTGTAGTAAATATGTTCCTCTTCCTTCTCACATCTCAAATTCAGTTTCAAATCAACTTATTCACATTGCAGAGTTTATCGTGCCTTCATCTCTATTTGTATTTTATGATTTTTCATCTAATCCAATAGTTTCACATTTATCTACATCCACTAATCAATCTCATAACTATTTATCTAACTAATTATTTAGCACTTTTACTAACTCATTTTCTTCCTTACTCAACATTCATGTCTTGAATCATCTTTGGGTCCTTTATTATCGCCATCTTCCTTAAATTAAATACCCTCTCTCCTTTATGTAATATATAACTTCAATCAACTTTGGATGTTTTAATTAATTCAAAAAACATTAAACATCTTACTCTCTCCTAAGTTCATTTTGTTGATGTTTGTTAATGATATTAATAAAAAAATATAAGAAGGCCACCGTTGGTTTTTAAATTTAAGCATCATGATTGAGATAATCATCATTTTATAGTGAAGATGGCATATGTTTTTTCCTCTTCATAAAAATAATAACTTGTTTATGGATGGTAAATATCTATTAAACATTACCTCCTTAGAAACTATTAATTATCCCCCTTTTCACCCCCTCCACTCTTTCACACCACTTTTCTGAGACAAGTTCTCCTTCATACCTTGCTTGTTTCACTAATACATTTAATGCTGGTGACAAATAAATTGGAGATTATTAGGAATGGGATTTACCATCCCACTTCCTTCCATGTATCTTAATAAAGATACACAAAAATTAGGATTTTCATATAACCAAGTTAATATTGGCACTAATTCCCAAGGTTTGATTGATTATCGGGAGTCTAAATTAGTAGTTAACTTATCACGTTTTCCCATTAACTACCACTATTTCAATGTTTAAAAAATGGTCTTGGGTTTTGTATTTTACTTAATTGCATAATAAGATAATATTTTTTTGGTTTAAATTGAAAGTGCTCTTAAAGGTATAGTAGTTAACATAGTTAAAGAATTAAGACAAAATTATTCGATTGTATTAAGGAAATCAAAACCCCATACTCATAATATTTCTAAATAAAAAATGGAATGCTTTGAAAAATAAACTCTAATGAGAACATTATCATCACTAAAGATGATAAAGACAATACAATTATTGTGATGGACAAGGTTGAATATGATTTTGATATTTTAATCCATCTTCTAAATGATTGTAGTTATCAGATATTATCAGGAAAACTAGTCTCAAATTCATTATAAATGTTGTAAAATATATTAATTTATCTCCCTTAGATGATATCTTGAAGGAACAATTCATACCAAAAACAAAGACCACTCTTAGGATCTATTGGGCCCCAAGATTTATAAATTGGGAATCCCATTAAGTGTTAAATTGTAAATGCAACATATTTTCCCACTTATTTTTTAACCTCCTTTCTGTCTAAAAAGATTAAACATTAGGTAGGAAACCTTTTTCCTCCATTAAAAACTCTTTAGATTTATTCAAATTTATTTAATATAAGAAGGTCTCTATTGAGGATATTTTAGTATTTTTTAATGTTTCGTCTCTCTTCACGAAGGTTCCCATTGAGTATACTATTAGAGTAGAGGGAAGACATAGTAATTAGGAAACTAATTCTTTAGTGGAGATATGTTTGAAGTTTATTTATAATTAAACTGATAGTGTTGCGTTGGGATCGATATATATTTTTTACGTTAGGCAATAAAACTAAGATGTTCAACCAAGAATATGGTTCATCACATTATTTCCTATCATTGTATTCCAAGAGGAAATCTATTTATTTTAGGGAATGCTTATATGATGTTTTGTAATCATTGTATTTGTTAAAATTACATTTTCTTGAGGGTTTTTGAAAGATGAATACTATAATGTTTCTTACACTTAGGAATACAAAAAATTTGTGTATGGATATTTTTTGGTGTTTTTTGAAAATTGAAGAATTAAAAATAGTATTAAATTTGTTCTCAATAATATATCATGTTTATTTTCCAAGATTTAAATGTTTTATAAAATAATTACAAACATTCAAACACTTTCAAGCAATAATTATTTATGAACCATGGGATATTGTAAAGTTTGGTTTGTGTTTATGATTTTGTCTTTACTGGAACAATAATATTTTTTAAAATAATAATGGAGATCAAATATTTTTTAGATATTAGTTTCCTTTCCTTTCATATGAGCATGCTTATACTTTTTGGGAAATATTGCCTTGTAGGTGATTGACAAAAAAGTGAAATTTTATATGCATTTACTTTTACATAACTTTTTAGGGTTTACACTATAGTTTTTTTTTATTAGAATTATTTTGGTAATATAGATAATGGTTTTGAAACCTTTCGTAGCTTTACAGTCCTAAATTCTAATACATTTCCCAATTTTTTATTTGATAAAGTTAAATTTCCATAGGTTTTAAAGCTCTTGGAACTTTATACAATGAAAAAAGAGATTGAACATTCATGCTCAAATGTGACATCTCTACCAATGAAAAAAATGACATGCTAACCATACTAAATACAAAGAACCAAGACTGGGCATACCAACTAGTAGACACTACCTTCCTTTAGCAACCCAATTATCATTAGGTAATCTTTCATGAAACTTCCAATATGTCAACTAACTTTTGTAATTCTACTTAGATCCCCCCTGAGTACAGAGCCATACTAAAGGATTGAGCCACTACTCTTTTGCATTTTTATGTACATTGGTCCAATCTCCCTTCTTGTCCTTAGACTCTGACTAAATTAGAATTATATTAATAATTAATCTATAGGTTTAGGATTTGACTTTTTCTAATGTATGTTTTTTTGTTTCTACTGTGTGTCTAGTTTGAATGTTTTTGGAACTATGTCTAAGGTCTTCCTTGAATTTTACATCATTTTTCCATTGGTCTAGAAGAGGCTCTGATGGTCTTTATCCTACATAGGAGATTTGATATCATCTAAAAATGATGTTGAATCCTCACCTCAAGAATCAACCATTACTATAATATGGGCCAAAATTGATTCCTTCCACAAAGAAAAATCATTTTTTTTCTAAAGTTGCTATATTTTAAAGTCAAATGTCTCCTATTGAAACAATTATGTCAAATAAATAGTAGTCCTTCATATTTGAGTGATTGAGACCATGAGAAATCTCCTAAATTTAAAATAATTTTTTCAGATAGGTCTTTGAAGGTGTGTATGTTTACAAGAATCTTGGCATAATCAGTATGGTAAATTTGAATAGTTTTAGGGTGGATTTTCAAAAATACACCCAAATATTTACCAATCACTTTAAGATTGGATTCAATTTAGAATTGAAGAGGTTGGATTAATATTTTTTTCAAAAAATTAAAGAGGAACACTCAACTAAGCACAAACCAACAAATATATTTCTTCAATGATTCTATGGTGTCAGAGATGAATAGAAAAAAAAAAGGTATAATACTGATAATCCAAAGGTTTATAAGATTCGTAAGGAAACAAAGACACTGAAATAAAGAAAATAGTATTTTTGTAACACACCCGTATTCATTTCTAAATAGGAGCCTGCATCTTTATGAATAAAAATTGCAATACATTTAAAGACTTTGATAAATAAATTTCTAACATCCTTACTAACATGATCCAATGATCCTTGCAATTTAAAATTTTATTTCAATATACACTAACAATTATCTTTTGAATAATTTAGAGTTGGATGTATGTAAGCATGTCAAGGTTTTGAGAATTATCTTTAAAAGTTTCAATCAAGGTTTGTTATTTTTTTTCACTATTAATATATATATATATATATATATATATATATATATACGAAAATGAAATTTATATTTTATATTTTCCCTCTATGATAGCATGGGACAAGCCAAACATTGGTTATGCGGTGATCGAAACTTCTGATCTGAATAAGTGACACAAATAGTCAAACCAAAGAAATTTTTTGCATTTCTACTAAGAAAACTTTGGAGGGTGACTGTGTATGCAATACGCCATCTGACTTTGAATGCCTCCCTTGATTTCCCTCTATAAATATGGCACAGAACTGAATGCAATCCCACCTCAATAAGCGCAACAAAGCTCATTCAGTGATCTACTGTTTAATTCAAACTTTAAGAGTTTCCTCTGATTTTAGCGCAACAAAGCTCTAAAAATGGCGAGATTAATGCTTATGAAAATAAGCATTCTGCTGGTTGTGCTCAACATTATATTTATTATGAATGTCTCCGCTCGCCATAAACTCCTTGAGTCACATCACAACAAAAGCAACCTCGCTGAAAGCATGGAGCAGTCCGATCCATGTCACTACCATCCGGAATGCTGTGACACTCGTCAGCCGCCGCCCGAATGCCCCTCACCACACTCCAATAAACCTGTTTTATCAAACCAAAAGTGGGAATATGGAAAAATCCCTCATAAGACGATTAATAATAATGCAATTCAAAGCCGTGAATCACACTCCCAGACTACAGACAACCAGTGATTCCTATTCAATCTGTTTTCTATATAGTAATTTATAATCGACACCAATAATACCTGCTGTGTTCCAGCTTTGTTTTTTCGCACCACCTCGATTTCATTCATTTGTAGATTCTAATAACTGTAATTTAGATATCGCATTGGATTACAATAAATAAAACTGCAGCCATGAATTTGAATGTTAGGTTTGATGGAATCGTTCTGATCTCTTTTTTAAATGAGAGTTCTTTATAACTCACACGGCAATGCCACAATGCGCATCATGTTACACGTAGAAATTAATACAAAATTTTCGGGAATTAAACCGTCACTATTTACAGCCACAATTTTAAGGGCTGCAACTATTGTTGAGAAATTAAGACAACGGATTAAAAATTTGAATAACTTATGATGCACACATTTTGTTACAAAATATTTTTCTGGATAAATTATTTATGATAAATTTTAAATGAAAAGCTATTTGGAAATATGTAATTACATTATACAACATAATTTAGATATTGTTCAATCATTACAAACCAATGTTTCATTTCAAATTATATGATAAAGAACAAGGACTGAAATCAAAAGAAATAATTGTTAAAATATTGTAGTCTCAATTTATGTAATTGATCTAAATTTTATAAAATTATATCGAATTGAATTTTTTTGCAAATGTAGTAAACATATATTTTACATCTTTAGAAGACTATAACACATTCTAAAATCTATATATGCCACGGAAAAAATTATTCTTGATCAACCTTGCAAAAAACAATACAAATTAAAAACATGATAAAAAACACACAAATGTTAAATATAGTATTTGCAGTGGAAATAAAATTAAATTAAAAATTACAAAGTTCAAAAATACGACACACAAAAATGAAAATAGATAATTCTACATTAAACTGGAGATATTAAGATAAAAAGACTATAAAAGCCCAGAAAAAATTGCTAATCAACTAAATTAGAAAAATGAAATATTTTAATTTAATTTTTTAATTTTAATTATATTTCGACATTTAATTATTATTCTTACCATAATATTTATTTTTGTATTATTTGAAATTCAATTTTTTTCATTTTATTTTTATAGTATTTTAATCATAAATTTATGTTTTCTATTATTTAACTATATTAAACTAAAAAATTGTAGTCAATTCATCTTCTCATCCTGATAATGATTAAATAAACCTAAGTTTGAAAATGTTATTCATGTTATTTTCATTCTCATCATGATGATGGTTTATACAATGTGACCCAGAATGTTGATCCAAAAACTCTCCCCCATACTTGCATCCATAGACTGTGGAAATACAATTTATATTATCACTTTTCACAGGAAGTAATTTTGTATTTAAGACTAAAATTTATGAATAGTTGAGAATAAAACTAGAAAAGAAGATTACAAATTTGGCATTTCTCCAAAAATTTTGGAATAGGAGTTTGTCTAGTTTTTATCAAAATAAAATAAAAATTAAGATGCCAAAGGAATAAATCCATCTTTTATAGAACCATCTTATCTTTATTAATGTCAATTATCATACTCAAGAGATCAGTGTTTAGCCATGTTTTTCCAATATTAAATCATATTCACTTCATGTCTAAGGATTTATCTTTGGATCAGGATTTATGGTTCCTCATTCATTACAGTAGAAGGCCTGAAGCAACATTATGAAATTAATCTAAAAATAAAAATCCTTCGACTCATTAGCCATCATAGACATTGGTATTTCCATTTGTCAGGGAATTTCTCTGATAGGTTCATGTTTATCCATGGGAATGCTGATCTATCTAGAATTATCATCAACTACACCACTCCCCTTACAATGCCACAAATTAGTATTATTCTCTCTCCAGTAGCATTTGGAAATGTTTCATGTTAAATGTTTATTATTTAATAGATGAACTATTATCTGTAATAAATATATCCATGCCTTGTAGCACATCAATTCCTCTTCCTTATCACAACTCTAATTTAGATTCATATCAACCTATTCCTATTGTAGAGTTATGGTGGCTTTTTATCCCTTTAGATTGTATGATTTTTCATCCAATCTAATAGTTCTACATGTATCTGTATCCATTAATCAATATTGAACCTATTTATCTAACTATTTATCTATCTCCTTTTCTAACTCATCCTCTTCCTTACTAAGCATTCATCTTGAATCATATTTGGATCCTTTGTCATATTTTTCTTCCTTATAAATGAAATGTCCTCTCTCCATTATGTAACATCTAACATCAATCAACTTTGGATTTTCCAATTAGTACGAAAACATTAAACATCTTACTCTCTCTGAAGTTCCTTTTCTTGATGTTGTTGATGATATTAAAAAAATAATGTAAGAATCTTACCATTAGTTTCTAAATTTAGGTGTCATGATTGACATAATCATCCTTCTAAAGCCAAAACGCCATATGTTTTATTTCCTATTCATAACAATATTAAAGTTTTTACTTATGTTAAATATCTCTCAAAGATTACCTCCTTAGAAGCTATTAAGTATCACCCTAATCCCCCCACCCCTTTCTGAGAAAAGTTCTTACTAATTCCACTAATATTTATATGTTTGTGAAAAACAACTTCCATGTTAGTAGGAATGGGATTTACCATCCCCTTCCTTCCATGTCTCTTAACAAAGATATATTACAATTAGGATATTCATATAATTGAGTAAGATTAACACTAATTCTAAAGGTTCGACTGATGCTTGGGAGTATAAATTAACTTTTTTAACTTATCACATTTTCCCATTGACTACCTCTCTTTCAACATTTTTAAAAAGTCCTTTGGTTTTTTAGTTTCACTTAATTATATCAAAAATGGAATTCTATGAAAAATATCATCTCTAATGAGAATTTTGTCATCACAAAAAGATGATAAAAATATTTTTCATTGATTGCAATACCAATGAGAAATGATACTTAGCCAGGTTTACTATGTGTAGTTAGGTCTATACTAGAAACATTGTAAAGTATATACGATCAATATTATATTTCATTCATCATATTCTAAAAATTATACATTTTTTCCATAGACACTATTATCAGATATAGACACTATCGTTAATGATAGTGCTTGACTAGACATAGGTGTGCAAAACGAACTAATGAATGGATTTGGATGTGATCAACTTTGTTTTTTATTTTTTTTATTTGACACCTTTATACTGAAGTATTTATATTTATGTTTGTGAAAGGTTGTGCACAAGAGTGAAATATAGTATATGATGATGGATGTAGTACTCTAGGTTGTAACATGAAAAATGTCACTCATAGGCTGCTCTTTGAATCCTTTAAACCAATAATGTTGCTGCTCTTATGTTTGATATAAAAATTGACATGAATAGGATAGAATAGGTTTGTTGTGTATTTGATTAACTTATCTTTAGTAGGTGTTTTATTTATATTATCTAGATGAGGAATGAGAAGGATTAGACTTATATTTATGCCATAATTTTGAAAAAAAATCATGGTATATTCCAAAAAGACAAATAAGCTAACCCATAGGTTTCAAAACATTTAAAATTTTGATTACTTTTAACAACTAGACACTACTATCGACAATATTGTCCCTCTATGGTTGGTAGACATGAGAAAGATAGAAGTAGGTATGGATATAAAATTGATAATCATGGATCAAGTTTTATGTTTTTTATGAAGTACAAGAGACCTCAGTAATAAAAAATATATGGATTGGATAAATAAGAAATCTTTTAGTCATAACGAAATGGTAAATGTGAGTATTTTGGTAGTAAGGGCATCTAAAACTAAAGGGTAAAGCCCTGATTGACATTTGTCAAATATAAAAGACTTAGGTTCTAGAAGTATTTGTATTTAGTATCTACATATACTGATTTTCATTCTAAATGATTTTATTTCAAATTATGTATATGTTTTATTCTCACCAAAATATTATCCTAGATAAATCTAAAAATTTAAGAAGACTCCCTATTGAGCTTGGCTCATTATTAATTTTTACTACACCTTAGATAAATATCAAAGTTGTATTTCATAATCTCTGGTTACATTAAATTATATTCACATACCACACCCTAGTATTTATCCCTTTTTATAAGAAAAAATCTACAAATCTTAAGATAATAATGATAGAGTTCTCATAAGTTTCTCAAAAAAATAAAAAGGAAAATTTAACTGAGTGCAAACCAATAAAAATATATTTCTTTGACTTTTATATGGTGAAAGGGATGAGTATAAACATAAGGCATAATACTAATGATCCAAAGGCTTATAAGGTTCATAATTAAATAGATACACTCAAATGGTGAAAATAGTGTTTTTATAACCAACACACCCACATTCTTTCCTAGATAGGGTCCTACATTTGTATGAATAAAACTCATAAAACATTCAATAACTTATAAAAATAAATTTATGAAATCACTTCTAGTATGGTCCAATGACCTTTCCATTTAAAATATTATTACAATTCAAACTTAAAATTATCCTATAAATAATTTAGAGTTGGACATATGTAGGCATTTTAGTCTTTAAGATCTATCTTTAAATTATTTTTTCAAGGTTTGTTATATCTTGTAACAATTTTGGACTATAACATAAAATATAATATAAATACAAAATTTAAAGCTAAGTTTTACAAATGGTAGGCATATTTTTCATTGGAAAACATAATGCATCATATTGAAATATTGGAACCATTATGTAAAACATCAAAAAAAGGAAAATGTGACTATATTCATCTTATAAAAGCAACATCAATTATGAGGATTGTATGTTGAATAATTGATAAATATCCAATGTTTTTAACAACTAGATGAGGTGGTGATGATTATTCTAAGGTATTATAATGATTTTGATATAAACTTATCTAAAGAGGTTACCATATACATCAATGTAACAATAATGGTGAGAGAAATAAGGCTTCCAACTGAGGCAAATCCCTCATGCCATAAAAACTAAGATCCTTATGTTTGAATCAAACTTAAGAGAAAATTATAAAAAAGGATCCAATATAATAACCATTTATTCATTAAGGGATGTCATAGCATGAGTGATATCCTACTATATTTCATGTAGATTCTATAAGACCAAAAAAATTTCACTCCAGGAAATAAAATGGGTCATCAAAATTGCATATCACATGATCTAATTACATGATAGTTTAAAGTAGCCATATTTCCTAGTGTTTGAGATGGTTTCAAACATATAAAATATGGCTTCAGGTGTATCCTAGTATTTCTAATACCAATTATTATTATTATATTACTTCACTCAATATAAATCTTTAGATAATCCTATCACATCTAAAGGTTTTTTTGGCTTGTAACCACCTTGAAAACTCTAGTCTAGAATAGGAAAGGTAATTATTATGCATATGTAAGTACATAATTCATTCCAATAGGTTCCTGAGGAAGGTCTTTTTCTACTTTCCATTCAAAGGTGTTAGTTATCATGCACATAATGGTGACACCTTATCCTTCACCTTCAATAATTTATTTGACCCCTACACCCACTCCATCTCGCCATTACCCATCTCATCCATATAAGGAAGACATCACATTATAATATGAAGTTGTGGAAACTAAAACAAAGGAAGAGAAGGATCATAAGGAAGTACAGAAAGAGTTTAGGTGCCAACTAAGTCTATATAGTCATCCACCCCATCCCCAACTCTATCTATGAATAGGGCCTCAGCCTCACCATGAGAAACTGCCTCTATATATATGGAGAATCCCTCACCCTCTCTCATCCATATATATATGAAAATAAAGTATGTATGGTTGGAGGGATGGGGGTGTCACCCTTCTCTATATATGGGGATACCATTAAATAATATATGGTGTTCCTCCCTATATATCTTATGCTATCTTTTCTTATATTATCTATCTTGGTTGTAACATGAACTATTACCTGATTGTATCACATATATAATCCATAATCAATCCCTATCCGTATATGGCTTAGCGCCCAGAGTTTAGATATTTCTAATTTTTATATAGAGGGAGGATTTGGCCTATCTATACATGGGTCCCCTCCCTAACTATGTCTTTAGGGAAGATAGGGGACCAAAAAAGGAGGAAGAAGATGGAAATTTTGTATACATATCCATATCCATATCCATATCCATATCCATATACATATACATATAATATATGATATGGTATGGGGCACCCCAAGATTCTAGAATATAGGCCGCCTATATCTCTTAGTCTAAATAGTATTATGTTGATGAACCAGGTCTTCCATATTTCCCAAAATGTTTAAAATGTACTTCTATTCCATCTCTTCATGTATTGAGCCTATATCTACTTTCATATTCCCTAAACAATAATGAATGGGATAGACACTAACATCTACATTAGTCTTCTAACCCGATGCGAGTGTCCAGTACACTAAAGTCATTTAAGTTATAAAATAAAATGTATCCTATTGGTTAGCTTAAGTGATTTAATGTGATATATTACTCCAAATTTATTTATATAAGAACAATATCAATATTTATTCATTCCTCACCTATAATTCCCCTAGTAAAAGACTAAATAGACAAAGGCAACTTATCAAATGCACTCTATCAAATATTCTAATGTAGGAGAATCATGAATATAAATAATTTGAGATTGTAAATGTGTATTAGTAAGTGTATTAAGGTATAAAATATCCATATTGGTCTTAATTAGTCATTTGGAATGATTATAAGATGATGAAATAGAATATAACAATTAGTCCTTTTACACCAATATCAAATTTGAATTTTCATATTGGTTAAGTTATAAAATCATAGGTAATGGTCAAATTTACAGATAGTGTGTAAAGTGTCCTAGTTATAGAATTTTATCCATGTATTATAGGATAAATGTATAGAATATAAGGTCATATTTATTTTTTGGTAATTATATTTGCTTGAAAAAGACTATTTGCTGTGTGTATTCTCAATAAAGGTAGGTCAAAGGAGCAAATTTTGGGGCATGTTTACAAATTCCTAGCTTGGAGCAATGAACCACACGAGGATATATAAGATACCTAATTCCTAGGATATTTCCTAGGAATGAAAAAGGATATAACATTTCTAAACTGTACATGTTCAAGTTACATAACAAGAATAAGGTTCTTGTATGGCAATCTATGAGTTTATATAAATCTATATTTATATATTTTATAAAGAAAATGGAATTATTTTTTGATTAATAATTGTGTATAATATTTTTTACATCTTATTTTAATTGTATTATAGATCAAACAAATAAATAAAGTTAATCCAAGGTCACACAAACCTCTTTTCTGTTACATAGACCATGTTTTACTCAGAAACCCTATTTTTAATCCTTTGTTTTTTGATGAAATTTGTGCATGGTATCAATTTGATTATTATATAAGTTGGAGAGGATATATAACAGGATCATCCAATAAATTATTTGAATTAATAGTCTTTATCTGCTATGAACTATCATTACATAGCTCTCAGGATTAGTAAATTAAAAAAAACCCTATTTATAGGGTTTAGGTCACAAAAGAGTCATAAAACAATTTTTAAACCTTGAAAATTTCCCAATTTTTGTGAAAATATTTTCAAGGGTGTTTAAAAAGAGATTCAAGTGATTTTAATTTGGTATAAGGTATACAAAAGTTGTACAACTATCTGAGTACCCTTAAAACTTGGAAGTTTATGTTTTCTAGACTCTAAAGTAAGGAATTGGTCTAAATTCTCCAATTTAAAGTCTTAAAATGTTGAAGAACCCTTAAAATGTGTTTACATTAATAAAATAAGTGTCAATTTTCTTTACAATTTATTATTTTGATATTTGACCTACTAGAGCACTAATTAGATATGTAGTTCTAAATAGGCTATTAGAGCATTCAGTAAAATATCTTGTAATATCCAATACATATATTGGTTTTATAATTATAAATATGTTACTTATGATACTTATGACCTTTCATAACCCTTTGGTCTTACATTTATTTCATCTTATGTCAAAAAGATAGTTAAGTTGAGTAGGTAGTTGACTTAAGATTTGAAAAGAATTCCAATAGGTGTATCATCTTGGGTACCAGATAATAATATTAGGTGAAATAAAAAGGTAAAACTTTATATTAGGAATTCAAAAATGGTATAAAATGGTAAATAAAGAGGAGGAACAAATTGATAAGTGACCAATGTAGTGTTGCTTGAAAAAATCAAAAGTTTAAACACTAGAATGAAGGAAATGGATCTATAACAAAGCAGAGGAGTGGATCTTGAATATGTCATTAATATATGAGATGAAATATATTAATAATAACCATTGGAATCAGAGCTATAAGGACATAAAGAGAGTCTTGTGTATGAAATAGTGGGATCAACCTCAAAACCAAAGGTATATCTATCTATGTATGATGTAAATTTTAATGTTGAATATATAATTGATTGGATTTGTAACTTAGATAGATTTTTTGAATATGAAAATGTTAGACAAGAAAATAAAGTGAAATTTATAGTAAAAAATTTTAAATCCATGCCTCCTTATGGTGGGATGGTATGCAAATAGAGAGGAAAAGGAAAGGAAACATAAAAATTACCAATTAGGATAGAATGGTGTCAAATTTGAGAGTAAAATTCATGCCTAAGGATTATAAAACCAAAATATTCAAACAACTTCACATTCTAAAACAAAAAGACATGATAGTAAAAGAGTACACAAAGGAGTTATACAGGGTAACTATAAGGGCTAGTCACATAGATGAAAACTTTAAAAAGGTAGAAAGATATTTGAATGGTCTAAAATTTGTCATAAAATATGATATCAGTCTTATTATATGAAAATAACTTGATGATGCATATCAATATGCCTTAAAATTAGAATAAAATATTGTAATAAGGTAACCTACACATGTTAGAGGAAGAATCAAACCCTTTGGTGGTATAGGATAAAAAGGAGGAAGAAAATAACCTCAAGTTCATAAATGATAAACAATTAGCTTCCAAAAAGAAGCATCACCTTCAACAGGTAGGTATCCTTTTATAAGAAGAAGCCCTTTCTATAGAGGTATAAATGGATAATTGATTGGTAGGTGTTTTAGTGGTAGAACATTTATTTACCAACCAAAGAAGTTCTCATATCACTCAAATAGAGAAATAATAAAGTGTAAGTAATCCTATCCAAAAATATGCTATTAAAGAAGGAGAATCACTATTGATGAAGAGAATCCTTCTAAAAATAGCCAAAACATTTAAGGATCCACCTCAAAGGAAAACAATCGTCAAAACTACATAGAAGTCCAAGTTTAAATTTTGCCAATATATCATTGGTAGTGGAAGCACTGATAATTTAGTATCCAAATAAATGGTAAGTAAGTTAAAATTGAGCAAGGTAATGTATGCTACTTGCTGCAGAGTTTCTTGGCTTCATAAGGTCATAAAATTCTAGTTAATGAATAATGTAATGTATAATTTAAGATTAGGAGATACAAAAATACTATCACATGTGATATAATTCCAATGGATGTTTTCCATATCCTCTTAGGAAGACCATGGCAATGTGATAAATATCATATCCATGATGGTAAGCTCAACACTTATACATTTGTGAAGGATAGTAAGAATTATGTTGTTACACCTATCAAAGAAAGTGATGTATCAATAAAAGAGGAAACAAAGGTATTTTTGATCAATGGGAAAGAGTTTCTACATCAAGTAAATAAATAAGAGGTGTGATATGCTATTATTTGAAATCATAAGATGGTTTTCACTTCTACTAAGCTTGATGAATTGACTTCAAAGATTCAATATTTGTTAAGTGAATTCATAGATATTTTAGTATATGATCTTCCAAATGAATTACCTGCTAAAAGGTGTATAGTTCATCATATAGATCTAATTCCTAGTGTTAGTTATCCTAACAAAGGTACATACAAAATGAATCCTAAGGAAAATTATGATATTGAGAAACAACTAAAAGAAATGTTGGATAAAGGATTGGTAAGATAAATTTTAAGTCCATGTGAAATTCATACAATGTTAGTTCCAAGGAAAAATGGTGGTTGGATAATGTGCATAAATTATAGATCCATCAATAAAATAACAATAAGATATATATTTCCTTCACCCAGGATTGGTGATTTATTACATTGTCTTAGTGGTGAGATATATTTTTTAAATATAGATCAAAAGTGGATATCATCACATAAGAACTAGAGAATGGGATGAATGGAAGACAAATTTTAAAACTAATGATGGTTTGTATGAATGGTTTATAATGCCATTTATCTTAAGCCATTCTCCCAATACCTTCATGAGGTTAATGAATGAGGTAATTAATCCCTTTACAGGTAAATTTTATATTACATACCTTGATGATATTCTAATTTTTAGTATATCTAAATAATAAAACCTAGAGCATTTGAGAATGGTTTTAGGGAAGTTGCAAGAAGAAAGGTTATTGATAAACCTTAAGAAATGTACTTTCTTGAAAACTAAACTAATATTTTTAGAATTTGAGCTTTTTGATCTCACAATAATGAATAAATATGTATAAGGATAAGGTAAAAGAAATAGATTAATGCCCTACATATAGGATTCCATTCGAGGTAAGGAATTTTCATGGGCTTGCTAGTTTGTATATAAAATTCATAAGGAATTTTAGTATTATTTTTGCACCTATGATAAAAATTGTTAAGGGTATCAAGCAACCATTCAAGTGGAATGATGAAACTAACAAAAAAAATTAAATTTTGAATAAAAAAATTACAGAGGAACCTATATTGACCTTATCTCATTTCAGTACAATATTTCACGTTGAATGTGATGCAAGTGATATCCATTAGATTAGTTCTAAGCCAAGAAGGTAATACAATTGCTTATTTAAGTGAAAAACGTAAAGAAGCCAAAAGAAAGTATTTATCCTATGATAAATAATTATATGCATTGTGAAAGAATTTAAGAAATGAATTTATTATCTAATTCCTAATGAGATTATTTTATTCACTTATAATCAAGCTTTGTAGTTCATAACTAGTCAACACAAGTTAAATGAAAGACATGCAAAGTGGGTAGAATTTTTGAAAATTTTTAATTTTGTGATTAACAATAAAATTGGACAAATTATTAATATTTTTTGTGCCTTGATAATAATAATTATCATTTTAAAGGAAATGCAAGTGAAGGTTATGGGATTTGATGATCTCAAGAAATTATTTATGATAAATTTTATATGAGAAGTTATTTGAAATTATATAATTACATTATACAACACCATTTAGATATTGTTCAATCATTACAAACCAATATTTCATTTCAAATTATATGATAAAGAACATGAACTGAAATCAAAATAAATAATTGTAAAAACATTGTAGTCTTAATTTATGTGATTGATCTCTAATTTTATAAAATTATATCAACTTGAATTTATTTGGAAATTTAGTAAACACATATTTTACATCTTTAAAATACTACAACACATTCTAAATGTATGTCATAGAAAAATAATCTTCTCAATCAACCTTACAAAAAATAATACAAATTAAAAACATGATAAAAAACATACAAATATTAAATATCATATTTGAAGTGGAAATAAAATTAAAATTAAAAATTATAGAGTTCAAAAATACAACACGAAATGAAAATGGATAATTCTAAATAAAGTTAGAGATATGAAGATAAAAAGACTATAAAAGCCAAAAAAAAATTGCTAATCAACTAAATTATAAAAATGAAATATTTTAATTTCTATTATATTTCCACATTTAATTATTATTCTTACCATACTATTTATTTTTGTATTATTTAGAATTTAATTTTTGCCATTTTATTTTTATAATATTTTAATCATAAATTTATGTTTTCTATTATTTAATTACATTAAACTAAAAAATTGTAGTGACTTCCTCTTCTCATCCTGACAATGAGTAAATGAACCTAAGTTTGTAAATTTTATTCATGTTATTTTCATTCTCATCATGATGATGGTTTATACAATGTGACCCAAAATGTTTATCCAAATACTCTTCCCCATAATTACATCCATAGAATGGAAATATAATTTATATTGTCACTTTTCATAGAAAGTAATTTGGTATTTAAGGCTGAACATTTTCAACAGTTGAGGGTAAAAATCGAAAAGAGGATTACAGATTTAGCATTTCTCAAAAAAGTTTGGAATAGGAGTTTGTCTAGATTTTATCACAATTAAAAAAAAATTAAGATTCCAAAGGAATAAATCCATCTTTGATAGAACCAACTTATCTTTATTAATGTCAGTTATCATACTCAAGAGATCGGAGTTTAGCCATGTTTTTTCAAGATTAAATGATCTTAACTTCATGTCTAAGGATTGATCTTTAGATCAAGTTTTATGTTTCCTCATTCATTAGAGTAGAAGCCCTGAAGCAACATTATCATATTAATCAAAAAATAAAATTCCTTCAACTCACTAGCCATCATAGATGTGGGTATTTACATTTCTTGGGAAATTCATTTGATAGGTTCATGTTTATCCATGGAAATTTTGATCCATCTAGAATTATCATCAATTACAAGCAACATACCACTCCTCTTATAGTGTCACAAAATGGTATTATGCTCTCCCCAAGTAGCATTTGGAAATGTTATATGTTAAATGTTTGTTATTAAATAGATGAACTATTATTTGTAAGGCATATATCCATGCCTTGTAGCGCATCAATTCATCTTCCTTCTCACATCTACAATTTAGATTCAGATCAACCTATTCCCATTGCAGAGTTATGGTGCCTTCTTATCCCTTTGTATTGTATGATTTTTCATCCAATCTAATAGTTCTACATGTATCTACATCCATTAATCAATCCCGTACCTATTTATCTAACTATTTTTCTATCTCCTTTTCTAACTCATCCTCTTCCTTATTAAACATTCATCTTGAATCATCTCTAGATCCTTTATCATCATTTTTTCCTTAGAAATTAAATATCCTCTCTCCCTTATGTAAAATCTAACATCAATCAAGTTTGGATGTTCCAATTAGTATAAAAACATTAAACATCTTACTCTCTCCAAAGTTACTTTTGTTGATGTTGATGATGATATTAACAAAATTAATGTAAGAAGATTACCATTAGTTTATAAATTTATGCATCATGATAGAGATAATCATCCTTCTAAAGTCAACATGCCATATGTTTTATTTCCTATTCATAAAAATAATAACTTGTTTATAGATGGTAAATATCTCTCTAAGATAACCTCCTTAGAAACTATTAATTATCACCCTAATCACACCCCCCCCCACCCTTTCTAAGAAAGTTTCTCCTTCATACCTTACTAATTCCACTAATATTTATATGTTTGTGAAAAACAACTTGGAGGTTAGTAGGAGTGGGATTTAACATCCCTTCCTTCCATGTCTCTTAACAAAGATATATTACAATTAGGATTTCGATATAATCAAGTTAAGATTAACACTAAATTTAAAGGTTCAATTGATGATTAGGAGTCCAAATTAACTTAATTAAATTTTCACATTTTCCCATTGACTACCACTCTTTCAAAAAATTTAAAAATGCCTTTGGTTTTGTAGTTGCACGTTATTATATCACAAGAGAATATTTTTTGGTTTGAATTGAAAGTGCTCTTAATGGTATCCTAGTCAAAATAGTTGAAGAATTAAGACAAGACTATTTATTTATGATAAGGAAAACAAAACTCGCTACTCCTAATATTTATAAATATAAAATGGAATGATATGAAAAATCTCATCTCCAATGAGAACATTGTCATCACTAAGGATGATAAAAACATGTTTCATTGATTTCAATACCAAAGAGAAATGATACTTATCTGGGTTTACTATGTGTAGGTAGGTCTATACTACAAACGTTGTAAAGTATATAGGATCTATATTCTAGTTCAGTCATTAGATTCTAAAAATTATACTTTCATTGTCACAGACACTATTATAAGATCTAAATACTATCATTAATACTAGTTATTAACTAGATGTAGGTATCCAAGATGAACTGATGACTGCATTTAGATGTGATCAAATTTGTTTTTCTTTATCATTTTGACACCTTTATACTGAATTATTCATATTTATGTGTGTGAAAGTGAGTGCACAAGGGTGAAATATAGTATATGATGATGGATGTAGTGCTCTATCTTGTAACATAAAAGATGTCACTCATAGGCTACTCTTTGAATGCTTAAAACCATTAATATTATTTCTCCTATATTTCATATAAAAATTGAGATGAATAGGATATAATAGTTTGGTTGTGTAGTTGATTAATTTATCTTTAGTAGGTGTTTTACATATTTTTTCTAGATGAGGAATGAGAAGGCCTAGACTTATATTTATTCCAAAATTTTGAAAAAAAGTCATGGTATGGTCTAAAAAGACAAACAAACCAACCCATAGGTTTCAAAACATTTGAAATTTGCATGACTTCTAACAACTAGGCACTAGATAAGGATCTAGACACTATTGTCGGTAGTCATGTTCCTCTATGGTTTGTAGAGTCAAGAAGGCTAGAAAGTAGGTATGGATATAAAATTTATAGTGGAGGATCAAGTTTTAAGTTTTTTATGATGTACATGATACCTCAGTCATAAAAAAGATATGGATTGGATAAATAATTAATCTTTTAGGCACAAGTATTTAGATTTAGTATCTACATATACTGATTTTCTTTCTAAATGATTTTATTTTAAATTGTGTATATGTTTTATTCTCACCTAAATATTATCCAAGATAAATCTAAAAATTTAAGAAGACTCCCTATTGAGCTTGGGTCATTATTAAATTTTAATACACCTTAGATAAATATCAAAGTTGTATTTCATAATCTTTGGTTACATTAAATTATATGCACATACCACACACTAGTATTTATTACTTATTCTAAGAGGAAATAAAAAATTCTTAAGATAAGAATGAAAGAGTTCTCAGAACTTTCTCAAAAATATAAAAAGGAAAAATAAACTGAGTTTAAATAAATAAAAATATATTTCTTCAAATTTTATATGGTGAAAGGGATAAGTATAAACATAAGGCATAGTAATGATGATCTAAAGGCTTATAAGGTTTATAATGAAATAAATACACTCAAATGGTGAAAAGAGTGTTTTTGTAACTAACCCACCCACATTCCTTCCTAGATAGGGTCCCACATTTTTATGAATGAAACTCAGAAAACATTCAACAACTTATAAAAATAAATTTATGAAATCACTTCTATTATGGTCCAATAATCCTTTCAATTTAAAATTTTATATCAATGTAAAGTTAAAATTAACATACAAATAATTTAGAGTTGGACATATGTAGGCATTTTAGTTTTTAAGATCTATCTTTAAATTATTTTGTCAAGGTTTTCTATATTTTGTCACACTTTTGGACTATAACATAAAATATAATATAAATACAAAATTTAAAGTTATGTTTTACCAATGGTAGGCATATTGATCATTGGAAAACACATTGAATCATAGTAAAATATTGGAACCATTCTATAAAGCATCAAAAAAAGGAGGTGATTGTATTAATCCTATAAAAGCAACATCAGTTATGAGGATTGTACGTTGAACAATTAATCAATATCTAATTTTTTTGATAACTAGATGAGGTGGTGATGATTATTCTAAGGTAGTTTAATGAGGTTTATATAAAATTTTAAAATGAGGTTACCATATACATCAATGTAACAATAATGTTGAGAGAAATAAGGCTTCCAACTAAGAAAAATCCCTCATGGCATAAAAACCAAGATCTTTATGATTCAATAAAACTAAAGACAAAATTATGAAAGAGGATCTAATGTAATCACCATTTACTCAGTAAGGGATGTCATGGCATGAGTGATATCCTACTATATTTCATGTAGATTCTATAAGACCACCAAAATTTCACTCTAGGAAATAAAAGCGGTAATCAAAATTACATATCACATGATCTAGTTACATGAGAGTTTAAAGTAGCAATTTTTCCTAGTGTTTGAGATGGTTTCAAACATAGAAAATATGGATTCAGGTGTATCATATAATTTACAATACTAGTTCTTATTATTATTATATTACTTCACTCAATATAAGTCTTTAGACAATCCTATCACATCTAAAGGATATTTTTTGCCTGTAACAACCCTAAAAAATCTAGTCTAGAATAGGATAGGGAATTATTATGCATATGAAAGTACATGATTCATTCTATTAAGTTCATGAAGAAGGTCTTGGTTCTACTTCCCATTCGAAGTCATTAGTTAGCATGCACATAGTGGTGACATCGTATCCTTCACCTTCACTAGTTTATTTGACCCCTTCACCCACTCCATCTTCCCATTCCCCATATCATCCATATAATTAGGACATCACATCATAATATGATGTTGTGGAAACCAAAACAAAAGGAAGATAAGGCTCATAAGGGAGCACATAAAGAATTAAGGTGCCAACTAAATGTATATAGCCATCCACCCCATCCACAACTCTATCTATGAATAGGGCCTCAACCATACCATGAGAAACCCCCTCTACATATATGGATAATCCATACCCCTCTCTCTTCCCTATATATATGGAACTTAACTAGCTATGGTTGGAGGGATGGGGGTGTTACCTCTTTCTATATATGGGGATACCATTAAATAATATATGGTGTCCCTCCTTATATATCATATCTTATATTATCTATCTTTTTTATAT